>JASDQU010384639.1:0-11058 GCA_032191745.1 Picea mariana | reverse complement strand
CAACTTCCACATAGCATATATCTGAAATTATAGCAAACCGACATATAAAATTGTTAACACATGTACACCAATATCGTTCCATCAGCTTGGCAAAATTGCAATGTTTGAAACATAAAAAAAAAAAAAAAAAGTTATGGTGAAAGTGCCAAGCTAACCTGTTTGAAATTGATTTTAGGAGAATTCAAGAACCTTACCTTCCACAAGGGATATCTATGAAAATGTAGTAAAACAACATCTGGAATGTTTACCACATGTACACCAAGCTAACATGTTTGAAATTGATTTCATGAGCATTCAAGAACCCTAACTTCCACAGGGCCTATCTCTGAAATCATAGCGAAACATAATTTAAAATTTTTACATAATGTACACCAAGATGGCTCCTCTGTCTCTTCATAAGTTCAAGGTATGAAACATCCCACAAAAAAATTTATTACAGAAACTCCAAGCTTTCCTGAAACTAATTTCGAAACTCTTCCCTTTTGGAATGATATTCAATCTTTGCTTATCCATTTTTCACACACTCACTTTCTCTCAATTCTTTCTCTTTTTATACTTTTTCATAACCCTTCATGAAGGGAAATTATCATTAATTAAATAATCAATTCCCAATACCATGAGAAAATACCCCAAATCCATTGGTTTGAAACCACCATTTCACCTTTTACTTTTTCACATGCACTCCTTTTTAATATACTTGTAAACCTATATATATAAATAAATCTTGGAAATGTTGTGTGTATTGTAATATCGTAATATGAAATTAATGACATCATTAATACTTTGAAAACAATGACAATAATTCCAACAAAACTTACACATTGAATTCTCATTCTTCTTTTTATCTTTGTATTGTGTGGGAAAATGACTATATAGATTCCAACCTATTTGTTAGAAAAACAGGACCGTGAAGAAATAAAATAAAAAATATTCGGAAATAAAACACAGAAGATACACAATACAATAGAGACACAGATTTACGTGGTTCACCGAGTGTGGGATACATCCACCAAAGAAATTTCCAGGTCCTTGCTTTATTATTATCTAACAAATGAAGGGATACAACCTACAACAAACCCGCTGTAACTTCCTCTTCTTTCTCTCACAGTCTCCTCTCTCAGAATACAATACTCACCATAATGCATAGCCGCAATACATTTCCCTCATAATATAGGGTTGCCTTCTAGGGAAAAAAAACCCTAACATAATTTCTATCGTTAGATCTACGACCTTATAATGAACGGTCCAGATTTACAATGAAATTACAATATACATTCACAAGGCAATTTTTCCTTTGGGGGCTTCGCCCCCGGACCCCGCAGAGGGGTTACCCCCCCTCTACACTCCCCCACGTGGAAGAGTGTACATACTTCTCGAGTGTAAAGTCTCATGGGGTATAAACACGGCTGAAAAACAAAGGACCTCTGAATCAGGAAGATAATCAGGCTCCACAACCAACACTATTATGTAGTGTTCATGCTTACAATGTTATGGGTTATGACAATAATGATTGTAGCTAAGGTGTACACTATCAATGGGTTTTTTTCACAATGGTCATTTCTAAAATATGTCTCATCATCTCTACATTTACACATTAGGAATTTTATCAAGCATGCATTTGGTCTTTGTTTTAGAGCATGCCACTTTTCATGTCTGCTATGTGGAGTTGTACGACTTGTTCTAAGTGTGGTTGATAAGGAAAACAAAGACAAACCAAACCAAATTATATATATTCTTTGTGAAATTACAACCATTGACTTTCCATATAGGTTCACCATCCACCTTGCCACTATTATTCGACAAAGTTATTGTTCATCTACTATGGTGTCTTATGTGCTTTTGAAGAGGACTCTTCTTTCATGTATTGAGCATAAGGATGTTGAATAATTTACAAGCACCTAGCATACAATCCTTAACAAGAATTATTTGGTCCTTGACCAAATATGAAGTCTCTAGTATGCACCTCTTTTTTTCAACTTCTATCATGTTTTCACCTCATTTATAAGATGCAATTTTTCACATGGCACTGTTCACCATTGCCTATCTATCTCCACAAGAGAAGCCTACTTGGTCTAGTAAATAATTTTACCCTTCGGTTTAACATATTTCTAGCTTTGACATATACAAGTAGTAGCCAATGGGACAATACTTTCTTGGCACAGAGAAATGTTGCTTCCAACATGTTTTCTCCCCCTAGACACTTTCATAAACCAAGCACTAGAAATCATGCTTCTAACATATTTTTTGGAGGTTCAGTTTATATTCTCACCAGACATCTCCTCGAATACTCTTTGTTATCATACTACTAACATCTCACCACAATGCCTCATAGGTTTTATTACACCTCATAAAAAAAATCATGGAAACAATGATCTAGAGTTTAACCACATGGGATTTATTTTAGATTGATCATTTATTCCGTTTGTATCAGTTGTCCAGGTATGATTTATGCCACACATTTATACTTCAACAATTATCTTGTTGGTGGTTATATGATTCCCTAGCTTCTTCTCTTAACATGTACAATGTAATAGTTTCAACATAGCTCCTCATTATTGATACCAACCAATCTCTTTGGAATCTATCTATATCCACCTCTTTCTGCACTCGACATCCCTTTTATTACACTATATTTATAATCCCTAGAGTGTTTCCTAATCTAGGAGTAGTATGGGGATGCTTTCAACTTAAATCAAAAGTAAATGATAAGGAATGCTTAGCCAATGTGGAGTATGAGTGTTCCTCCCGTGAGGGTGCAACTGTTATATATTAATGGAGAAATGATAATTATAGGATTAGTTAATAAACCTAGACTGTTCGTGTCCTCTACTATTGTTATTAGATCCACTATTATAGGAATCAGTTGGCTTGAGTATCAAGCTATAAATGTAATCTTTTTAATTAATGAGATAGTTGAATCATGAGTTCTATCTCACTTTCTGATTTGGTATCAGAGTCGGTGCAAGGGTGCGAATTGGATTTTTGGTTTTGTTTGCTGCGTGAGATCCCTCCTCATGCGATCTGGTCATGAGATCCCTCACCTGATATCTACTGGTTCACACATGTTCACACCAATTTACATTTGTTGCATGTTGTGTGAATTATGGAGAGTCGTGCCTGCGTACTTGCTGGAGCAGAGTTGAGGAGGTTTCCTATTACGGTTTGCTATCATACTTGCGAGTTGTCTACCAGCAGAGACTGCATTAGAGCACGCGTGACAACCAGTCTGTGCACCGATTTTGTTGCCCAAATTATAATCGTTGTTGTGTGGATTTTGGTATTAGTTGTCCCTGGTATTCGCATGAGTTTGAAAGAATTTTGGTATTCGCCTGCCTCGTGATATAAAGTTTGTGTGTTCATTGGTGCTGCGTAGAGATGTCTCAACAGGACGAGGCTGTGTGAAGAGTATATCCGTCTACTGGAGCTATTCAACGATGGGAGTGTCTTCCATCTCTCTAGTGTTGAAAGCTTAGGTGAGAGAGCCGCCACTACCATGAGCGTGAGGGATTTGTTTCATTGTTGTTGAGGTGTGTTGTTTGTGCTACTGTGGCTGCATTTCGCTGCCTATTTCTTCAATTCGTTGTTGGATAGCATTTCACTATTTACTGAGGTACAAGCTCGCACTGCTGTCTGAGAGAACAGAGAGCCGATTTTAATTTGTTGCACGTGAGTTGAGCCAAGATGCCTGCTCTGTCTGAATTAAATCGCCGAGGTGAAAGTAATTAAGTCTCTGCCTGACTTGAAGTAAATCCCTGAATGTAAAATTCATTTAAAAAGCTATTTCCAGGTATTTTTTTGAGTTGTTCAAATATTTTCTGCAGAAATGTCAACTTCATTCTCATATAATTATCTGAATGAAGCATCCAAGATGGATGGCGATAATTACATTGACTGGAAATTTAAGATATTGACGATTTTTGAAGCATGGAATGTGTGGGCTATTGTAAAAGGAGATGAAGCCAAGCCTACAGGTGTTGCTGGTACATATTGGGAGAAACGAGAAATGAAGGATAAAGTGTTGGTGTGGATGTCTGTCAAGGACAGTATAATTCCACACATTAGAGACTGTAAAACGTCCAAGGAGACCTGGGAAATATTGAAAGGTTTATATGAAACTACAAACTCAAATAGAATTTTGTTTTTGAAGACTAAGTTACTGTCCATAAAAATGGAAGCAAATGAAAATATTACCACCTATGTTTCCAGAATTAAAGATTTATGTGACCAACTAAGTGCCATTGGTAAGAAAGTTTCAAATTTTGACATGGTAACTATTACATTAAAAGGGTTAATCAGAGATTATCATGTCTTTATTTCAAGTCTAGGAGGTAGAGTACAACCACCTATGTTTTCTGAATTGACAGGGATTCTTCTACAAGAAGAAGAAAGAATGAAGGTGTTTGAGATGGACTCTCATACTTCAGAATTGGCGTTAGTAGCCAAAGGGAAACAACCATACAGGGGCAAGCCATGGGACATAAATAGAACAGGCAAGTTTCAACCAAGGAATAAAGGTATGACTCAATCAAAATTTGATGCACATAATAAGAAAAATGATGATTGTTTTATTGAGGGAAACCTGGTCATCATGCTAAAGATTGTTATAAAAGGAAAGCTAATGAATCCAAACAGAAGTTCAGAAAACATAATGGAAATTATGTGAACAGTGACACCTCTATCAATGATGGTTTTAGGAATCTAAAGTTGTTTATCTCCAAAGCTGCATTATCCG
Organism: Picea mariana; assembly: GCA_032191745.1. NCBI lineage: Eukaryota > Viridiplantae > Streptophyta > Pinopsida > Pinales > Pinaceae > Picea > Picea mariana. The sequence continues at coordinate 6,326 of JASDQU010384639.1, read as the reverse complement.
CAGAATCTGATGATGAAAGTGCATGGTTCATAGATTCAGGAGCCTCAGCTCATATGTCTTGTAACAAAGAATGGTTTGATGAATATCATGAAAGCACAGATGATACACACATATAGTTAGGAGATAAAAGATCTCATAAGATTCAGGGATATGGAGTAATATGTGTGAATTTACCTAATGGGCAAATGAAACAAATTCACAATGTGTTGTATGTTCCAGGCATAAAAAATAACTTGATATATGTTTCCACAATAACTGATCAAAATTTGAATGTAGAATTTATGCAGTCTAAATGTTTTGTGAAGGATATTCAGAATCATTATAAAGTCATAGCCACAGAAACAAGAATTGGAGGTTTGTATAAGCTTGATGTAACAAGGGGCACTCATCAAGCATTAACATCTACAACAATGTCAATAGTTGAGCTATGGCATCGCTAGTATGGACATCTTAATCAAAATGACTTAGTGCTACTTCAGAAGAAATTGATGGTTGAAGGACTTCATGTTTTGAAAAATGAGCATATAGAATGTGAAGCTTGTGCACTAGGTAAACAACATAGGGAAGAATTTTGAGTGCATAAAGAGAAGAAACAGATAGAGATAATTGAATTAATACATACTGATGTCTGTGGTCCCATGCAGACCATGTCACTTGGAGGTGCAAGGTATTTTCTTATATTTGTTAATGACAGATCAAGATTTACTTGGGCTTATTTTATAAGGAAAAAGAGTGATGTATTTCAATATTTTAAGGAGTTTAAAACTATGGTGGAAAAGCAGACAGGCAAATGCATCAAGATTCTAAGATCTGATCAAGGTGGAGAATATACCTCAGGAGATTTTGATAGCTACTACAAGAACAATGGGATCATTCAACAATTCACTCTGTCTCATACACCACAGCAAAATGGTGTAGCTGAAAGGAAGAACATGACATTAGTGGAATGTGCTCGCAACATGTTGAAAGGTAAAAACATTTCTAATGGTTTTTGGGCAGAATCCATTAATACTGTTGTTTATTTGAAAAATAGAAGTCCAACTAAGATTCTAGATTTGAAAACGCCTTTTGAATTCCTTTATGGATATAAACCTAAAGTTGGTCATTTAAGAATATTTGGTTCCAAGGCGTTTTCTCATATTCCAAAAGATGAGAGAAGAAAACTTGATGCAAAATCTGTTAAGTGTATATTCATTGGTTATTGTGATGATCATAAGACATACAAGTTGTTTGATATTAGTACCCATAAGTTGATTGCAAGCATAGATGTGATTTTTCATGAGAATACAGAGGATGAGATAAGTAAAAATGATGTTTGGTATACTCCTTATGACAATGATGCTCATGTAAAAGTTGAGATAGATGATGAACAAGAATAGGTACAAGAACAAGAATAGGTACAGGAACAAAGTGGAAGCCACATGGATACTACAGACACTCTTAAGTCACCCAGAAAGGATCTTACACCATAGAGCAGAAGAAATGAAAGTGGTGGAACTGAAAGGAAGTCATCACGAACAATTCAGGTACCTTCTAGGTATACAGATTATGCATTGATGATACAAGTAATGAATGTTGTGGAACCTGTTACTTATGAACAAGCTAAAGATCATAAGGAATGGAAAAATGCAATGAATGAAGAATATGAATTGATACTGAAGAATGAAACATGGGAATTAACAAAACTTCCTAAAAACAAAGTTCCCATAGGATGTAAATGGCTGTATAAAACCAAATTTAATGCAGATGGAAGTGTTGACAAATACAAGGCTAGATTAGCTGCAAAATGGTATTCACAAAAGGAAGGAATTGATTATGAGGACACTTTTGCACCTGTAGCTAAGTTAAATACAATTAGAGTCATGATTGCATTAGCTACACAACACAATTGGAAAATACATCAGTTAGATGTTAAATTTGCATTTCTGAATGGTGATTTAAAAGAAGAAGTTTATTTGGTTCAGCCTGAAGGATTTATAAAGAAAGGACAAGAGGATCTTGTGTGTAAACTAAAGAAAGCTCTATATGGTTTGAAACAAGCACCTAGATCTTGGTATACTAAGATTGATTCATTCTTTGAACATAAAGGTTTTGTGAAAAGCAAAAATGATCCTAATTTATATGTCAAAAAGGATGAAAATGGGAATGTTGCTTTGGTATGTTTATATGTTGATGATTTGATTATAACAGGTAGTGCTTCTCACTTTATTGAAGATGTTAAAACTCAATTGTCACAGATGTTTGAAATGAAGGATCTTGGTGAAATACATTATTGTTTAGGTCTGGAAATATGGAGAGAAGATGGTAAAACAATGGTCACTCAAAGTAAATACACAAGGGAAATACTGGAAAGATTCAATATGAATGAATGCAAGGCAGTGTCAACACCTTTAGAAAAGAATACAAAGTTATCTAGTGTTGATGGAACTAAAGAGGCAAATGGTACTTTGTATCGTCATTTGCTGGGAAGTTTGAACTATCTAACTACTACCAGACCATACATAACATATTTAGTCAGCATCCTTAGTCAATTCATGGCTAAGCCACTTGAAATCCACTGGGTAGCTGCAAAGAAAGTCCTTCGATATCTGAAAGGAACTGTTAATTTTGGTATTATGTATACTGATAATTGTGATGTTGAGTTGGCAGGTTACGCTGATTCAGATTGGGCCGGAAATCTTGATGACAGGAAATCAACTTCAGGATATGCATTCAACATATGTACAGGGGTTGTGTCATGGAGTAGTAAGAAACAACCCATTGTTTCTTTGTCATCAACTGAAGCTGAGTACAAAGCTCTATGCAATGCTACGTGTGAAGTTGTTTGGTTAAAGAAAATTCTTGAAGATATTGGCAATAAGCAAATGAAGCCTACTATTCTCAAATGTGACAATCAAAGTTCTATTAAATTGGCACACAACCCAATTTATCATGCTAGAACAAAGCATATTGAAATCCAACACCATTTTGTAAGAGAAAAGATACAGTCAAAGGAAATTGACTTGATCTATTGTAATACCACTGATAATGTGGCTGACATCTTTACCAAACCTCTTGGAAAGATGAATTTTGAAGAATGCAGAAAACAATTAGGTGTGGTAGAAAATTCATTTCTCCATTAAGAAGAAGTGTTAGATATTAATGGATAAATACTAATTATAGGATTAGTTAATAAACCTGGACTCTCTGTGTCCTCTATTGCTATTATCAGATCCACTATTATAGGAATCAATTGGCTTGAGTATCAAGCTGTAAATGTAATCTTTTTCATTAATGAGATAGTTGAATCGTGAGTTCTATCTCACTCTCTGATTGCAACCCCTATTTGATTGTTGTCCATTTGATTTTATTTCTATTATTTAATAAGTTTGTTCGTCATTTTAAGGTATGACTTTCCAACCTTAAGCTGCATGTACATGCATATAATTGTATTTTTCTTTCACTTTTGAATTACTTCCATCTCTTAAGAAGAGGATTTGACTTTGTGAAGCAATAAAGGAAAATGGATCTATGTAAAAACAATAGAAAGGTCATCYCCTTRTTTGAAACTAAGCCAYCATRTAGACTTATCTAATTTCTTGGTTTATTGTCATATTAGATTGTGAGTTTTTACCCGTGTGTTTATTTGTTCAAGTTCAATTCTTGCTTTTCAACTCCTTGTTTCATGTTATCGAGTGACCTATATGTGTCTATCAAACATATGATTCATAATACAAAACACCCCAAATTTAGCTTTCAGATATGATTCATAATATATGTGTCCTACTACGTTCCTACAATAGTTCCAATCCGTGGTCAATTAATGACCCGTGACGACATTGACGTGTAGGATGAGCCAGGCTACTAGACTGTCTCGTTTTCCTTAATCACGAGAAATATATACGACGACGACCACAAGCTCAATTTTATAGGCAAGTGGCAAAGATTATAAGAAACCAGACTCCTCGCGAGTCGCAGTAAAATCTTTTTAACTTTTGTATACCGTTACTTGTCTGTACCGCTTCCAACACGACACGCAACCACTTTCTTTTGAAGTTATTGTGTTTCTTCTTTACCCGTGAATATGTAAGAAAAAAGATCCGCTTTACAGCTTTAGCTACCAGCAGCCAAGTGCCCAGAGATATGTGAATTGAGACGTCTTTTTCGGCCATTAATTGATCAAATAGACCCCAACTGCACACACGGTGTATATAAGCAGCCACGACGATTCTGTTCGAAACGTTCAATTATTCAAAGGCATTGGCAATGGCGGAAGGCATGGTGCATTCTGGAGGAAGCGTGTGGATTTCATTTGGGGTCTGCGAACCCCAGGAAGGCTGCCACATTGATGATGTGGTGGCGCAGCTCGTGGGAGCGGCTACCTCCATTGACGAGCGTAGCAGCAGCTGTAGTCTATCAGATATTAGCATCACCATACTCAGGAGTATTCGTGGGAAATTGGTGTGTATTCTTCTCTTTCTTTATTAGGTTTTACAGTCATTCCCCACGATAATTTCTTTATTAGGTTTTACAGTCATTCCCCACGATAATAGTTAATACAGTTCATTAATCCTCTTCAACGAAGGCTGCGGTGTTTGCAGAGAGACGGGGAAGATGCGAATCCATGGATAAATCTTCTGTTGGTGTCAAAAGTCACCCCTGGATTGCTTGCAGGAGCAGAGCCCAACGCCCATCAGTTTTATGTCAAGATAGTTTTGAATGGGTGATCGAATTGATAAAGACTCAAGAAGATATAGCTTTAACTCAGGAAACTGGGCCTGGTATGTAGAAAGCAAGGGAGGTCTTGATCCAACTTCTGTCAGTAAATGATTAAAGGGTGGTAGAGGGAAGACTTGTGAGAAGGGCGAGCGAGACTGCCTCATGCGACAGGGCTTCGGAAGCTTGAAGATGAAAAACTCAGAAGCCAAGATCCTCTTGGTCCAGAGCCTCAAGGAGCTGAAGGGTGACTCGACTGGATCTTCCAATTCTGAGTCGTTCAGTTCTAAGAAAATCACAGGAACCGATTAGAAACAATGCAACTGTTACAATGATCCAACCTACATCATCATATAACAGCTACAACTCGACTGGATCCTCCAATTCCGCGCTGTTCTAATACAGTAAAGAAAGAGATGGAAAAGAGGCTGACATCTATAAAGTAAGAAGTCTCCAATGCCTTATACATTAACCAGAGCGACCAGCGCTTCATCAAAACTTTACAATCGAGAGCCTCGCTCAACCATCGATCCTTTACAAAATACAAAGACTGAGTTTATATACTCAGAGAAATTCGCCTAACAGAGGCATGCCCCATCACCCAAGGCTTGATGTCCCTTCAGTCAAACTCGTACTGATATCCTTCTTCAAATGCCACTTTAACTGCGCATGGCTCCTGTAAGGGGAGTAGTTGAACCATTAAAAACTGAGCTAGCGTGTGCAGACCTCCTCCGGCTAGTTAAGAACTTAGCATGACTTCTCTGGAAAAACGGGTACACAGGATCCCCTCGAGCATACCACTTGCCAGACCCTCCATACCTCACACTTAATGAATGAGGAGAGGTTTCAACCACCCCTTCTTGCCTTCATTTACTCCAAGCACAGACCAAGATCGAGGTCAGACCCGATGGCAACTGGAGGTCGTGACGGGCCTCTCTGTGACTGAAACCCGATGCCTTTGGCCCCTTTTGCGCAGCTCTTTCTTTCCCCAGTGACCACAGGCCGTGACCCTGTGTTTACTCTCAAAGGCGCTTTCGGCGTTCGCAAATAGGAAGGGGTTGATCCCTGCTTCTTGAAATTGCAATGAGCGAAACGCCAAGATGGCCTAATCTGGCACCACGCGTCCCTCTAGACCTGACGGTTCTGAAATCTCCCGACGATGCTGTACCTTGAGCCTTGGAATCGCGATGGGTGAAACGACGAGGAACCTAATCGCACGCCAGGTGTCTCCTGCGGGTGGACGGCTGAGATTGCCCCGTAATACTGCGGGCCCGACTTTGGGTGCCTTTGGTGCTTTCGGGGTTCGGGGTTTCAAGACATAGGACAACAAGGAACCTTCACCCTTCAAATCCCTGAATGTTGAAACGCCGACGCGACTAGATCTCACGCCACGCGTCTTCTGGATGGACAACTGCTATCTTTCCCTACACATAATATGGGCACTATCCATTGCGCTAACCTCGGTGCAACTTCGTTAACCGCGATTTCCCGCCAACCGTCGATCTACTTTTATAGATGAATCCGAGCCATTGACAACGTAATTTCGCCCGCTCACTTGATTTTTAGCCTGAAATGGGGCTTTATGTGCTACGCTTGGGTGTTCTTCGTGCAACCTGCAACTCTGGATGCTC
>JASDQU010384638.1:0-11055 GCA_032191745.1 Picea mariana | reverse complement strand
CTCAGATGACGAAGTATTCTTTATCTAAATGTTTCATCAATGAAAACTGTAGTGGCAAAAGGATTTGTAGTTATTCATCGTATTACAGCCAGGCTATAGTATTCCGAATAAAATATAGCAGTGCAGCAACTTGCTCGCTGCATTTCTGGCTCGTAGAAGATTAAATATTGGACATAAAATCCATGCGACCAACAATTTCTTGTACAAAATAAAAGCCAGAAGTTAAAGAGCAATGAAAATGAGAGCTTTCTATTTTGAAACAAATAATCTGAAGCAGAGCACCAAGAAAAAGACAGGATTGAGGGAACAGTAAAATCTGAGAACAGTGCAACTACTGTTGTCGAAAGTCTGTTGGTAATGGGCAGGCTGGGAATCGAACCCAGGACCTGCCCCCCGGCTGAAAATATAATGAAATGCGGTTAAAGATTAAGCTTGGGGATGCTTTGGAATAATGCAGTGAGCAATGCAAATTCTAGCAGCATTGTTTCTCTTTGAATCTTTGCGATAATAAGATTACTGATATTGAGCATACCTGCTCATTTTGAAGACGGCGAATGCGTTCAGAAGGCTGCCATTGCGAGAAGACGGGGTCGGGAATAGTGGAGCCGCGGGCATCGGGGCGCCTGTGCGTGAAACCAGAGCCATTGTAATTGCCATCTTCCCGGGGATTCGAACCTCGCCTATTCGAATTTCCAAAGCTGGGACCGTAATCTTTATTGTTTGCGAAGCTCTTACCTGCGTTGTGATTGTAATACCCATCTGCTGGACTCTGGGCGCCTAGATCAGCAGCTCTACCGGAGTTACCGAAAGCGGAAGAAGACTTCTGCAATGCAGTACAACAGGATCCGAGGTGACAATCCGGGTCTGTACCAGCCATTCAAAGCGAGCTACCGCGGAGAGGAAACGAGAAGATCAGATATAGATTCGACATTTATGAAAGCAGTAAATATTGGCATGAGAAGAAGTGAAGTCGGCAATAAGACTTCAAACTTCCCAGCCAATCAAATTGTAACAAATGCATAATTTTTTTATTAAAAAAATTATGTATATCAAATCCTTAAGTTAAACATTATAATTTTTTCAAAAATTTGATAGTAAAATCAGCGATGAACTCATCGCTATAGTCCCTGCCCTTGGCCTTCCGGCAGAGACTAATAAAGTAGATACTTATTATTAGTAATAATCCTAAAACACATGTGGCAAGAAAGTTTGGAATAAGGATCGCCACAAATAAAGCTAACGTGAAGGTGACCAATGAATGCATGCAAGGCAGTGTGGTGTCAATGAGGGATGAAAAATCTCCATTCTCCAATAATTTAGATATTTTATTATTAATTAATTATATATATATATATAATTAATTAATTAATTAATTAATGAGAAATATCTACTTAACAAATAAAAACTACCTATCCAATTAATTAAAAGAATCTACCTTTAATTACATGCATACCTTTGACATTGATTTAGAAATATACTCACTCTAGAAGACCAACTCCCACGTCACCCAAAAGTTTTTTGCTATAAATAAACATTCACATATTCTCATGAGAGAGAAGCCAAAAATAAACATTGGATAAGGACGTTGCTTTTTATATTTTTTCTATAATATCTATTTTGTTAAAGAGAGTTGTGTGATTTTAAAAAGAAATTTTAAATATTTACTAACTTTGTTGGCCATTCATATCTTACTTAAGATTTTCATTTGGAAATATTTTAACATGGCATTTTTTAAGTGATAATGATGAAGATTAACGTCCATTAAAATTTAATTGGTCTATCAAATCTTAAGATGGTAAGTGATTATTTGTGAAAAACTAAATTTTCATGCGATTAAGTAGATAATATTTACAAACAATATCAGTTAGATTACTTAAAAAATTAAAATAAAAATAATAAAAAAGAAAAAAACATTTTGTCATGAATTTCATATTGTTGAATTTTGGTAAAAAATATTAAAAAAAAAAGTGTTTAGACAATTTCTTTGCAATGTAGATGCTCAAAGCCAACAATATACCATAGATGCAGGAGCGGTATTTCATAACCATATCACCTATGTTTAACTACACATTATTTCTCATGAAAAGGAAAAGCGGTATTCCCGAATGAACAAGTAAGTTGTCTCACGCTCATTATCTAAACTCATGTCATAATGGGAACCTACAGATCTCTGCCTATTCTTCCCCCACCAAGAGTCACGCTCAGTATCTAAACTCATGTCACAATGGGAACCTACAGATCTCTGCCTATTCTTTCCCCACACAGAGTGAAGGGTAATCATTTTGAGCATATTAAGGTATATGAAAATAGAATAACTTTGCATTTCATAGAAAAAAAATCACCATGATAATATGTTTCGTGTTCAAATCCAAATCCAACAGGAATAGAGCTAAGGTGTATGTATGTGAGCAAAGATGCTTGATCTCTCAAAATTAGTTATCTTTTAATATAGTGAATTAAAAATTTATTTAAATACTCAAACTGAATAAGTAAATTGTATACTTAAATTTAAGTTTTGGTTGGAGAACAAAATTTGTAAATTGTATAAGTTTTGGTTGGAGAACAAAATTTAAACAAAAGGAATGTGTCTAATATGTTTTACACTATAATAAAATTAAATCAAAATATAAAAAAACAAAATTTACAATAAAAAGGGATGTGTTTCATATGTTACACTATAATAAAATAAATATATATATATATATACTTTTAATATATAATAAAATAAAAATATACACATACTTTATAAAAAGAGTATATTTTAACCTCAAATTTATTAAGCCTTGTTAAGAATAAAATATTTTAAGATATAATTTTTTTTTCCAAAATATAAAAAACATGAGTAAATGTTTACACTTTTAATACTTTGAGAATTACTAAATCTAAAAGTATAAAAACATGAAAGTATAAAAACATGAGTAAATGTTTACACTTTGAGAATTATTAAATTTAAAATTAAGTTAAAATGGATTTAAAATGATATAATTAAATTTTATAATATTTTTTGTAAGTAAGGAAAAATTATATCAAGCTGAAAAGTTTGTCTGCCCCAGAAGGGAAACCGAGCTGTAATAAGCATAATAAGTCTGACTATATGAAGAATATAGAACACATAGTGCCATATAGGAATACTAGGATTGTTCATAACAAAAAAGACCTCATAAAAAAGAACTAAAAAACTGAGAAACAAGTTAACTCTTGGCAAACCCGAGGAAAGCATGAGCATGCTTCCTTTGATCGAACAACAACAGTTGAGGGTTTTGTCTCAGTTACAGCGGGAGGATGGAAGGTGCCACTGTGATGCTGAGCAATCCAAGTGACCATTGAGAGGAGATAGGCATTTTGTTCTTCCAAAGTCTTCATTCTATGCTTTAGCTAACAAAATGCATCTTCCCTGGGTAACATTTCCAAAGCACCATGGTCTTGGTGTGCCAATAAAACTCTAGGGTCCTGAAAAACTTAGAATTCCTTGTTCTGGTACAACCCAGATCAAGAATGAAACCTCCCACTTGCTATTCAATTTCTTCATCCTCTTTGAACTCTCAGACGAGCTTGAATTCCGCCTCCAAAGCAAGCATTGTTGTTTGATCCTCCTCAAACACGAACTCATGATAGAAATCAACAACGTCAATAGTTTCCCGAGCTACGTGCGACGGGTTAAGGGTGAAGCAAGGCTTATGGCCACAAGGCACCATGAGAAAGGGGAGAAGAATCGCAGGAAAGTCAAGCTTGGAACTGGTGAAAACAAGACTCACAGGAACCAGAAAGCAAGACAACGAAACAATTTGCAGACCTTCCCTCTAATGGTTAGGCTGCTTAATAACTCAAATGTCTCTCCTCTGTGAGCATACCCACTAATCATGGCTTAGCTTAGGCATGAGTATCATCATGAAACACAGATATGGTAGAAACCTCTACCTCGTATGAGCTTTCAACCCCACCCTCCTCTCTGCCTCCACCATTAACTGCCATAATGGGCTCGCCTACGATCGAAGTACCAGCCCTGTACAATCCATCATACCCAGTTCCCTCTGCACCTTCTCCATTACCAGCAATGACATTGTGCTTCCAATGAAAGTCATGTCTTCACCCATCAATATGATATGTACCTGCCACCTATGACGTGCAAAGTCTCATCCGCCATGTTGACATGTGAACATGATGACACCCCATCCAAAGAAATTTTATAACACTTTAAATATAATGAAAGTTAGTGAAATTAAAGCTGTAGTATAATATAAAGAAATAACTTACAAAAATTATTTCCAAAATTTTCCAATATAAATTACAAGAGAAACTTGCATAAAGAAAAAGCATTGAATTATTAACCTAAAATAAAATATGTCATTGTAAAGATAATTAAGTGGCATCATATTAATAACAAGAAGAAGTTAAAGACTTTGCGACCACGTCAACTCAACTATTATATTTAGTCATTTATGTAAAGAACTATCCCTTTCCCGGCCATCCAATTGCTTTTCCGGTAATGATCTCATCGTAAACGACCTCGTTTGAGGTGTCGGGCGGTGGCCCCGGCGAGGAATTTCAAAACCAAGTAACCCGTCAAACGGTTTTGACAACTCTGGTACCGATTTTGACGATTTTAAGGAAGAAAGTTCACGCATTATAGAAATTTTTAACCGTAAATTACGGACAAAGTGCCCCGTGACTGGCCCGTCAAATTCCATCCAGTCTCGGGCCCAAAGCATTGGCGGAGAACAGTGGTTTAGCATCTCTCACACGAGATTCGTTCGGACAAGCTTGCTTTATTGTTTATTGGTTTAATAATAATATTAATATAATTTTTCTGATCATTAATTAGTTAGATATCACTTATGTTGTTTTAATGATAAAAACAATATAATTTTTGTAATTTTTAATTAGTTGCATGTCAAATCAATGTAGAAAATCCTTCTTTTTGTAGGATAAAGAAATTGTTTTATGTAATGATTTAACTCTTCAGATATGAAGGACGTCAATTCGATGTAGAAAGTCCTTTGGTTTAGAGGATAAAGAAATTATTTTCTGTAATGATTTAACTCTTCAGATATGAAGGGGTATATAGTTAACTTTTGGATTTTCAGATTATTGTGAAAGTGTTTAAATTAATAATGACTATGCAGTGGTTTAACTTTTTAGATTAGCCAGGTGTATATTGTTAGTTTTTAAGGTTATTTCAAAAATGTTTAGAGTATGTTTGGAAGTGCTTCATGTGATATGGGGTGCATGGTGTATGGATGATCCTTGTTTGTTTAATGATGGGAAAAACATAGTGGACTTGATTTGCTTGTTGGTTGTTAGTCCTTGTATGGATGTTCATGCAACATTCTTTCTTGGAGCGTTAGAGATTAATGGAGCTTTGTGACTTTCTTCATGATGGTCACATGGAGGTTCGGTTACTTGCTTGGAGGATGCCTTGCTTTGGAGGAGAAGCCTTGTGCACATGGGAGGACGAGGTTGTGTTGGAATAATGTAGAAATTAGTATCTACGTAACTAAGTGGTTGTGAGTTGTTGTGTGCCTATCCAATTTAGGGTTTTCTGGTGGTTTAAGATCCAGTTTTGTAGGAGGTCAGTTCAAGGTTGTTTGTGCTGCTATATGAATGTAATGATTGGCTTCAATAATCAATCAAGGTGAGCTCTGCTCACGTATTCAGTTTGGTTCTGCTATTTAATTTGGTATCAAAGTAGGTTGTCTGGGTGTGACTCCGTCATGGGAGTGCCCAGGATCTTGAGAAAGGGAATCCGACGAGGTTGTATCAGCCGGGCAAGAGACCGTGTGAAACTGTTCCAGAGGATCAACAATACAGCCTTCCAGAACAAGATTCGATAGCGAGACAACGAAAGGGGAATACTTGTAATTGACTTTGTATCGTCCTCCTTTGGTTGCCTAGTCGGAACCGTCCCATACGGTGGCATACACAGACATGGGCTTCGACGGATAGTGCACGCCCATGGTCGTTGTTCTCGAAATTTCTCTTATAGGGACGTCGTCGATGAAGAATAGTGTGTGTTTGTCCGTCCAGAGAATGATGTACTGATGAAAGTCGTTGCTGAGGGACCTTCGTCGCCAAGGGAAGCTGCATGTGTGGTTGTCGTCCAAGTTGAAGAATGTTGTCGAGGTGTTGTCGCTGATGCAACCTGTCACATACCCACTACGCACATCAAACTTTTTCGTTGATTTCTCAACAATCAGAACCCTCGAAGTCCTACGGGGTTTAGCGAGGGGCAAGTTTCTCTCTTGGGGTCTTGTCCACGAGACCCTATACGGTGTCCACGCGCTTAAGCCAGCCAAGGGCTTAACGGCCTTTCACGGTTCGGGGAATCGCGATACGCGACTTCTACCTTTCCCATTCAAATCCCCGAAACTTTCGAGGTCTTCAAAGTTCCCTCCAAAGGGAGATCGACGGTCGTAAGCCTCCCTCGATCTAACAGCATGGATCCTTTTGGGGTTTCGGTACTCGGGAGTTCGGAGTGCAACAAATCCAAGACTCTTCCTCATTCAAATCCCCGAATTCGAACATGGGAAGCAATGCAGTCATGCTTCTAAGCATGTCTGCTCACAGGGTCGTTCAATCAGTTCATGGGCCGAAGCGACTCAGAGGATTCCCTGTCACGGCCCTTGCATACGACCGCTACTCTTTCCACAATGGGAAGTGCATGTACTTTCAGGTTTCAGAGTTTCGTGATTCCTGATGTCAAGAGTTCCCTGTTCTCTTGAATCCCCAATCTCCGATGAGCCAATTCACTGATATGGTCTCTTACGTATTAGCCCTCCTGGATAAACCCTCGACCCACGTGACCACTATCTTGCAAGACCGCAGCCTTATCCCCTGTCGGGTTTTCGGACTTTCCAAGGCTGAGATGTACTCGTCCTCAGGATTCGTGATCCGCCGAATCCCGATATGCCGATATAATGACAACTAGCCCTACAATGGATGCCTTTCACTTTGTCGGGATTTCGGACTTCGAAATTCCGAAGTGTATGGGATTCTTGTCCATGGGATTCCCGATTCCCCAATGGATGACTTTCCTTTCGGGACTTTTCCCGCATGCTCCGATTGCCGCCACGCGTCCTCCTAAGATGGACGGTCCTTATCGCTTCTCGTGATTTCGGAGTTTCCGCTGTCGAAATACTCTGGAAACTTGTCCCTTCGATCCCCGAAATGCCGACGGGCTGTCGATCTTGCCCGCGTGTCCTCCTATGATGGACAGCTCAGATTGGTTTCAGGGTTTTCACTATGAAAATCCCCGACCTCATGTCATCGTGACTCTCAACTTCACGAGTGTCGATATCCCGATGGCCATGCCTCTCGTCGGGACTTTCAACCTCCTGTTCACGAGGGCTTAACCCTCATGCATCTCTAAACAGATCCCACGACTGTCGGGTTTTTCTAGCTAGGATCTAATGGTTCAGATCTATCCCCCGTCGCGCACTTTCCCTCTACTTCATGGATGTGGAAAAATCAACGATCTAGATGTTCTCTTGGACTTTGGGGGTCTACGACCCCGATTTCCTCGCTATTCACGAAGATGGAGGAAAAGGGGCAAGGTACGTAATGCCCTTGTTTCTTTCGTCAATCTAACAGTCGTGAACGACCATGGTTCTTCCGACAAAATCTCGTCTGTCGATCGATACTTATCCCTACGCTGCTACTTCGGGATTTGAAGAGGGTCGTTCCTCCTCATACAGGTTGTTAAGACTTGCACCTCAAGTCCTTTTTCCAAGCTCTTGGTAAACCTTTCCAAGGAGGAAAATCTCTGTGAAGAGATATATTCTGGGGCATTCTGAGAGACAGACAAGGGGAAACAAATTCCCAAGGACGGACTGGAAGCCTGACTTGGTTCAACTCATGCATAATTAAATTCATTTATCAACATAAGGCATGCGTGGTCTTTCTGTTACAAGCATATATCTATTATTTCTTATCAAAACACTGCACAGACATTCTTATACTGTAATCGTTCACAATTTCACAGTTCTATGAGCATATAAGTCAGTATATGAATTTCAAGATGCAATATGTAAAACACTTATCAGAAATGACACAATAAGTGAGTGCAACTGCTGAGAGGGGTGCTCGTTTCCACCCAACCGTAGGCAGAGCGACTCACAGCGGATTTACCACTAGCCACCCCCGAGCTGAGACCACGATGCTATGAGACTGCGTCTCTCTATCTGCCCGTGACCAGGAGCGAAGGTTGCAATCCTTCCTCTCTGCTATCACTCACTCTGCGTAATGCCAGAGTTCCCCTCGCGTCCCCCAATCGCTTCTACCTTACGTCTTATCCTCTTGCAAGGTTGCGTGGGGCACGATTACCCTCATGTCTGGTCAGGCCTGACGGCTCTACGGATGGGCGATTCACCATCCCATCCCTCATTAAGCCATCTGCCTACCAGCCTGCGAGACATTACATTCGGGACCAGTGAGCTAGTTTTGGTTCTCCGGGCCAGTGGAGTCCAAATACGGTGTTAATTCTCGGTGGAAGTTAACGCCATCTTTCCAGGTGCCTTCCACCACCATCGTGGTCTCTTTTTCTGCACATCCCCTCTCAGTAGTCCTGCAATAAAATTTATAATGTTATTCACATTCATTGACCTTTTCTTCAAGGTCCATTTACATCACATATTCATATTTATGAGTTTGCCATAGTTCTTGGCCAGTCCCGTTATTTTTACAAACTGGGGGAAACAGGGTGTTACAATTCCCTCTCCCTTAAAAAGGAACATCGTCCACGATGTTCTTATCTACTAACATGAATTGCATGTACAGAAATAAACAAAATCGGATATGTCTGTCTCATGGCATCCTCCATTTCCCATGTAGCCTCATCTGGGCAAAAGTGTCTCCACTGCACCTTGACCTATGCAATGGTTCTGTTTCGGAGAGAGGTTTCCTTTTTGTCCAGTATGCATTGGGGTTCTAGTAAAAATTCTCCCTCCGGTTCCACCTGGATCACAGACCAGTCAGTTATATGATTAGCATCATGTACATATTTCTTCAATAATGAAACATGAAAAACATTATGTGCTTTTACGGTGGGAGGAAGTGCTAGCCGATAGGCTACAGGTCCCACTCTTTCTAGAACCTCAAAGGGTCCACAATAGCGGGGTGCCAACTTGGCACAAGCTCCCATTCTCAGGGAACTCCTTCTGGGCTTAATTCTGAGATATACATGATCTCCCATTTTGAACTCTCTTGGAGTTCTCTTTTGATCAACATAACTTTTCTGTCGATTCTGAGCGACCTTCAGATTTTGTTTTATCTGAGTCACTTGTTGTTCCATTTCTCTCAGCATGTGGGGTCCAAAAGAAACCCTATTTACAGGATTACTCCAGCTGATTGGAGTATTACACGACCTACCGTAGAGGACCTCGAAGGGACTCATCTTTAAGGATGCTTGGTAGTCGTTGTTGTAGGCGAATTCTATCAATGGTAGGTAGTCTTCCCATTTCCTGGGTTGATGCATTACATGCATCCTTAACATATCTTCTAATATTTGATTCACTCTTTCTGTCTGTCCGTCGGTTTGAGGGTGATAGGCGGTACTAAACAACAATTTGGTCTCTAAACCCGTCATCAGATTTCCAAAAAATTGAAGTAAATTTTGTGCCTCTATCAGATATTATCTCTTTCGGCATACCGTGTAGTCAGAACACCTCTTTCATGAATACCTGGGCGATATCTATCGCCTTGTAGGTCGATTTGACGGGGATGAAATTGTTGGGTATGTGTTATATTCTTTGCAAGAGAAGTAGTGTTTGAGTGCCTGCGCCAGGCGCGCGGGGGTTTGGGGGCAGCGCCCCCGAAAATTTTTTTTTGGGCCGACATATTTTCGCCGGTTTCGGGCCGACATATTTCCGGGACCACATGATATTAGGTGGTTTTCGACACATGGTTTTTGCCGATGGTTTTCTATTTTCAGTTAAGGAATTAGGGTTTTGGACTAATCCAGGTCATTGGGTTAGGGTTTTGGATGCTGCTAGCTCCTATATGTATATTGTATTGTAAACAATGTAATACAATTGTATGAATATAATATATGTTGGTTTTCCCGGTTTGGGTTTCCAGGTGAAAAATCTCTGTGTAATGTTTGTATTTGCCATTGTATCTTTTTTGTTCTTTTCTGAATATCAGTTTGCAGTAGATATTGTACAAGGTTAGAATTTACAAAAATGAGCAGACTTGCTCAGTTTATCCACCACCACCATAATGGCATCGTTATGTTTGGTTGAAGTTGGTAATCCAGTGATAAAATCCATGGAGATGGTTTCCCATTTCCATTATGGAATGGGTAAAGGGTGTAATAGTCTTGCTGGGTGTCGATGTTCTGCTTTAACCTATTGGCATTCTATGCATCGGGCCAAATATTTGGCTAAGTCCTTCTTCAATCCAGGCCAATAAAATTGTTTCCGGGTGGCTGTGATAATTTTATGGTATCCTGGGTGACCAGTGTATGGTCTTTTATGTAGTTCATCCATGATGAACCTCTTCAAGTCGTCCCGATTTGGGATGTACATTCTATCTCTGTAGGTGAGCAGACCTCCCTCGGTCATCTAGTAGCCTTCATATTTTCCTCCAGTGGTTTCTTGTTGTAGGTATAGGGTCACAGTCCGAACGAAGGAATCTGTTTCTTGTGCATTTCTGACTCTGTTATTGACATATGTCTCGCAGGTACTCACCGCTGCCAGGTTAATTGTTTTCATGCTTCTGCTAAGGGCATCGGCCATCCTATTTTGCTTCCCTTTGATGTGTTTGATTTCAAAATCAAATTCGCTAAGGAGGGTCATCCATCTAGCTTGTCTAGCATTGAGCTTTGGTTGGTCGAACAAATACCGTAATCCATAGTGATCTGTCATAAGTACAAATTTTCTTCCCAAGAGGTAATGCCTCCACATTTTTAAGGCATGCACTATGGTAGCCAATTATAGATCATGAGTCACATAGTTGACCTCATGTTCATTCAATTTTCGGGATTCATAGCCGATCACCTTTCCTTCCTGCATAAGGACTCCTCCGAGCCCTTCCTTACAGGCATCTGTGCACACAAGGAAG
>JASDQU010384629.1:0-11056 GCA_032191745.1 Picea mariana | reverse complement strand
CATGATCTATGATCCATGTTGCTCCCCGTTTTCTCAAAAAACATCGTTTAGGGCCTCAAAATGGCCCCGGAAGTTAAAAACTGCTAAAAATAGCAAATTGCCAAAATTGTCAGAAACATGTTTTGGGCCAGTTGGAGAAGGTGGGTGGCCACCGATATCCACTTGGACCAGATCCTCTTAGTTATTTTAAAATGGATGTGTAAGCCGTCGACTTATTATTAATTTTTTTATGTTGATTTTTATTTTCTTTATAAAAATTGATACATAATGAAGAGTAACACTTTATTTTAATGTATTGCTTAAGAAGATTGATCTTCTTGTGGTTCTTATAATTGAATATGTAGTTTTAGCCTTCAAATTTCTTACATATCCTTCGAAGGTATTCCTTAATATGAAGGTGCATAATTGAGCTACATGAGGCTAAGATTGCATTTATGCTCTTTTTCTTTATTAATCTTTAAGAAATATCCTTCTACTCATTTACACTCTTTGTTGCTAAAAAAATAAGTATAGTAGAATATCCTATTGCACCATGAATAATTGATGATTAGATGAGATTGATGATCTATTTTGGATTGCGGTTTATGTTGGGCTATGGGAATTAGACACCTCCTTGTTCCTCAGAAAAATCGCCAGCCCTGAGACCTTAAGTGGTCAAAATCAATTAGATGAATCATGGGCTTGAGTGTTTCTTTTGTGTCCTGGAGGTCCTAACCATGCAAGATATGTTGGGAGGGTAGTTTCCTTGATAAATGTTGATTGGTCGATAATGATGTTGATTTCAGATGAACTTGGTAAATTTTCTTATGTATTGATTTATAGATGATGTGTTGTTGTTAATTATGTTAATTCGTTGATTGAGTCGTTATTAAACTATGATGATGTGTCGCTTGTGATGCTATTAATATGTTATGTCAATTTTAATTTACTAACACAAAAAAAAACTACCTTTTGCACATCGCTATTAGTTGTCGTAACGGAGGGGACGTTACAGTTAGCCTCTGGAATTAATTGTCATAGTGAGAAAAGGGCATAATTAAATATAGATCATATTGAAGCATGAGTATAGCCATTGTAATGGAAATCCAGAGGAAAACATGAAGGAAGGTTTAAGTTATGCAAGGAAGCATATAGGAGCCTTATAAAGTTACAAAAGAAATGACATTTGGCTCAACAAATAGTGCAATTGTTTAATATGAAAGATTTCCAAAACAATTTTATTTTTGGAAAAAAAAATTCCAGAGGATAGAGGTGCATACCATAAGTGAATTGTAAGCAAGGAAGACAACATGTATTTTAGGATGGTGCTTGTGTAATGATATGAAGGAACATTTGGGAGAGTAAAAACCATACAATGAAAGGGGGTTGACTTTTAAATAACAAGGTATTATTGTTGAGTAGGGAAACACTCAAGAAGAGAGTGTTATGTCAAGGGAATTATCAAGAAGATCAAATTTCATAAATTAATATTGTGAGGGTTTATTGAAAAATATAATTTTGAGTTCCAATGTACATAGAAGTAACATGGATCTTGCAGAGCTGGTTGATACAATAAAAATATTGTTAAGGGAAGCACATAGCTACATAACAAGTAATGAAAAAATGATAAGGGATCAGGAAGAACTGCAAGGATCATGACTAGGGAAGCTAGTTATTATCTACAATCAATCTAGAATGACATATATGGGTAGTGAAGAACAAGATAGAAGATGAAGAATGGCACTAATTTTCACATAAAGGTAAGGTAAGTTTATTTAACCTTGAAAGTAGAAATGTAACAATGGATGCAAAACATGTTGCAAAAGGATTTGGAACCTATTGAGGTAATGGGTAAGTCATAAGGATGGGAAAATCATGTCTAGGGACTAGTATACGAATACTTAGAAGGGTTTCCATATATGAATCAATGACTATGATTGAAGTATTTAGAGAAATAAAACCACTTATTTTATTAGAGATTGTAGTGGAAGCAAGGTACACGTGTAAAACATTCAAGGAATAAAATAATTAAGATCCATTCACCATAAAGTGCTCCAAGCGTGAAATAAAATAGTACAAAGTGTGTAGATTGGTTCCATAAGAACAAAATTATACTTCACGGATAATTACTTAATCAAGTGAATAGCAATTTAAAAAATTGAACAAAGACAATGGATAGTTAGAAATATTACAACACCAAATGGGAATTAATTGTAATACCATGCAAAGTTGAAAGGACCATTTGAAGTTACAATGGGTGATCAATAGATTCAACTCCTCCAGAGTAGCCTATATGATGCTCGAATGACATAAGGTGCAACACTATAGGGTGTCGAAAGGTTCAGACCAAATAAATTTGGGACATGATTTCCTAAGTAAAGGTAGATTCTAATGGGTTTGCATTACCAATAGGGTATATTGGCTGGGATTTCAATATGACCAAGTTTGAATTGGATGGAAAGTGTTCAAATAAGAGGGAAACAATACATACATGAATAGAGTGAGAGAGCACAAGGCTACAAGAATCCATAGGGATCTAAGGAAAACCACATGTAGCAAAAGAAGATGGAATAAATATTCACTGGAGAGCATACCAGGAGTGATGTAGATTGCATATAGGAAATATAGAATGCATATGCACTAGTAGGCATGCTAAGAATGAACACTTGTTGAATATAGATATGCATTAGTGCATATAGAAATGCTCAGACATACATATAACATGCTTATAGACCAAAAGTAGTCTTTTGTCATGATAGTTAAAAGTAACTAATGATGGATTATGTATCGAGGAAAAATGTTTATAGCATGGCTAAAGATGTTGATGATGTTGTCACATATGACAACCATTCATATGAGGATGGTAATATGATGAACAAGAGAGGTTGGTGAAGGGATCATCTGAGACTCTAAAATATATCAACTAAGTTGGTATCATCAAGTAAATTGATGGCAACAATGTAGGTATGAATTTGGTGGGAATTGAGGTAATAATTCCCTTAGTCAAAATTCAATATTTTAACTTATGTGTATTATGAGCATGGCACTCCACTAGATGTGATAAAGGCATAGGGCCTTGAATATAAAATTTTATTGAATGCTTGAATGTGATCACATGAAATTTAATGGCATGTTATGATTGGTTATGAGTTCATAACCAAGATAGGTCAAGAGATACAATGATGTTATAGAAATGGATGCTAGTAGAGATAACCATGTGTCAGGCCATAATGTGGTTGGATATGAAAATGCTATAGTGCTACACAAGTATCCAATGGACTTCTGACATATAATTTATGTTTGGAATGCAACCTCTTTACCGACACTAAATATAATTAAGGGATTAATTCCTAGTGTTATGTCTAGGTTGAAGAGGAAGGTATCCAAATGGTCAAATAATTAATAAGGAAGAGTCTAGATTATGTGATGAGGTATTGGATAGACCTTCTAACTCAACATGTTGGAATACATGATATAGATATGTGGTATTCCATAATCAATGTAGGGATACATTGCATAGATGTGACCATGAGTATTGACACATTGGTAGAATTATTTGAACTCTTTTCAAATTAATGCAATGAAAAACATGTAATATGTGTCAAAACCATTTAACTAAGAAAAAAATGTTTCAATTTTACTAAAAAAACAAAAAACTAGAACCGCAATTAGAAAGCTTATAACAAATTTTCAAGCTATAGGATATGCTCATGAGTTACCTAAAGGAAACAAGAATGATACTCATAGGTTTCATTATTGTAACTTACACGTGCTTGAAGGTTTGGTAAAGGGAAGTCACAAATGATCGCTATTTTTATTCAAAACTATTACATGCATTGGCCTAAAAAAAAGGTGAAAAGATACAAAAACAAGCTAGAAATCACAACTCTTATTCGTTCTACAACAATAGAAAGGAAATATGACAAAGATAAGTCTCATATCTAACTAGAAAGTTGAGAAGAAGAGGGAGGAAACTTGTGACATGAAGAGCTCACAGATTTCTCCTTAATGGAGTCACCATTTTTTTTTGCAAGGGAAAATTCCCCATTGATTAAGGTTATATCGTCAATAGAAAAATCAAATAACAATAACTTATTTCTATAATCAACCAATTATTCTATGTGATTGACTGGGATCACGAGAAGAAGAAAAATACCTATGATCCAATGGTTGATCCTTTCAATGTATTTTGTAATACCCCAAGTTGACCCTAGTTGTAATTGAACATATACGCTGGTGAGCCATTATACTTTGAGGCTAGATTTCATGTGAAGTAAATAGGTTGGTGATCCAGATGATAAAAGGCATATAGGCCTATCTTGTTGTTGGAACAAGGGAATACTCAAGGTTCAACACTCAAGAGTGCACCAACAAAGCCCCAACTATCGGCCCTTTCAACAACACTTGTGAAGTAGATGAAGTCTCACCCGAGGTAGAGGCAGGGGTGGTTGCAAGACTCAGGTGTTTGCAACCTTAGATGGGACACAAATCTATGATTATATCCTTATAGGGAACTTAGCATAGATCATTCATCAGTATTTAACCCTTATTATACTTTGCAGACAGCACAGAGCTTCGCGGTGAATACTCAGATGTACATTGTTTCAACATTTACCATTAGTAACCCATATCATATATAGTAGATCTACACTAAGAATCCTTTTACCCATCAGATCTACCAATCATATATATATGTAATAATCATAGAGCATAATTGGATATATCAAATCATGTAGCATAATAAAATATAAACGCATTGAACCAGAGCACAAAGCATAACACACAGATTTACGTGGTTCACCCCCCCTCTGGGGCTACGTTCACAAGATCTTCTTCTTTATTATCGTCCTCAAGCTGTTACAAGCACAAAGCCTCTGAAACCCTTCTTCGCAGAGGACAAAAGATCTAGGCAACTCACTAGATCCTTCTTCCTTGCGTTACAATATCAATCGCACAGTAACTTGCACTTAGCCTTGCAAGCCTTACACAGTTCGCACATAGCACTTATTCAACATCACATAGATGCACCACCAATTGCACTAAGCAATCACATATACTACTTCTTACATTGCCTATATTTCTATTTATACATTACAAAAGTGGGCCTAAGTGTACGTAAACCCACGGGCCCACATCCCTTTCCCATTACATTAACCCAAAACCCTAAAAGAGGCCCAAAAGTGGACCAAGATCCTGTGATCTCTGCTTCGCTTGGCACTCCATCTTTGACAAGGTGTCGAAGTCCAAAAATGGTCAATTATGACCAAGTGTTTCTCAAAACTTTGTCAAGGGCCAACATGCCCCCAACACTCACCTATGACTCGTCTCGAGTCACTCAGGTTTGACCAATTCTACTTCGAATTCCTCGAGCTTGGCTCAAGCTTCTTCAACCTGCCGCATTTCTACTTCCTCTTGCTCGACGAACTCTTGCATGAGTGCCTCATTCAACGACCCTTCTAGGCATTGTTATTCTATATTCACAAGCTGTTCAAGTTCTACTCCTTGGATTTGAACTTCAGTGAACAGTTGGCATGCCTTTTCTTACACTGGTTGAAGTCATTGAGAGACTTCCATTACTTTACTCTGAAGCATGTGAATCTGTTGTTGGGCTATGTGTTTCTTTGGGAACCTCTTCATTCTCTCTACGGGTGATAGGGCCTTTAGCTGCACCTGTATCTTTTCAGCGTCGTACTTCGCCTCTTGGAGTTGTGACTCCAATTTATGCAATTATGGGTTCTCGGTTAGGTTCTCATAGATCTGCATACTTCTTCTACTTAACTATTTGCATTCCTCAGAGAGTGCTTTAATCCTTTCTACAGTGCTTCGAGAAGTTATTTCTCACTGGTCGTGCACTTCTTATGGGGTTTGTGGTATGGTCTAAGGTTCTAAGTTCACGACTCTTTGTTGAAGTTGCTGAATAACTTCAACAAGCATCATCACTTGGCATTCGATGGGGTCCTCTGCCTTCTTTTCTAAGCCGGTCACAAAGAGAAATGCTCTATTGACTACTTCTTCAATCCCAATCTTCTTCACTAGAAACTGCTCTTTCTCTTTTTGAATCTTCGCTCTGTCTTTTTCAAATTTCTCTTGGAGAGTGTCCTTCTCTTGTTGCATAGCTAGGAATTTCTTGAGGATTACCTCTTGTTCTTTCTTTAAGGCCTGGGTGGTCTGTGTTGTTTCTTCTTGTGCCTTTTGAAGGTATACTTCGACCGTATTAGCAATCTTGCGGAGTTGAGCTGGTTCATTTCCTTCTTCTGTAGTTCCTTCTGGCAGGGGCACAAAGGAGATTGCGTGACTAGACTAGAGAGATTGTTGTACTCCTTGGAGTTCGATCTCGATTGTGTTGTACATTGTCTCTTGCTTAGCTTCCTATTTTTTTGTTATCTCTTCCATGGCTTCATTCATAGCTGTGATGAGAAAACTGAAGTCATCTGGAGTGAGCGTGGTATTCAACTTAGTCACAGGTGCTTTTGATTTCTTTCAAGAGGAAGGTTCTGGAGGTGAACCCTTCCTTTTATTTATGATTTCTGCTTCATCTCCTGGCCTCTGTTTGACTTCCTCTAAGTCTTCACCATTACCTCCTTGCTCTGGCATAACAGATGCAGTTCTTACATATCTATTGTCTACATCCTGGATATCCTCATCCTTCTTTGTTTGCTTTGTTTTCTTTCTTACTGGTTCCAGGTGTATTCTGCGTAGCTTCTGCACTATCAATGTCGGACACTTCTGCGGGGTTTGCTGGAATAAGGAGGTCCGTCGACCATTCCTTGGTGATTTCCTCCAGGTCTTATTCTTTCATCTTGTAATAAGACTGAAGTTGTTCCTTATTCTCATTAGCGCATGCTATTAGATATATAAAATGGTGGTCTGCACTGAACTTTATCAAAGGTCAAAACCTGTGTAAAGTATTTGGGGTCATGCGAGGCTCAGACTAGATGGCGAGCTTCAACTGGGTGTAGTAGGTATGAAATATGAAATTGGATTGCCATTGCTTGTTCATGTCATTTGAGTACCACAAGGTACTGAACTTCACATCCAGTGGTTCAAAGGGGTCAATTTCAGAAAAGGTTGCACCTTCTGGTAGCTCCCATGCAACGAAAGCTATAAGTATCAAGAGCCAGCTAAAATGAAATTCATGCCCCTGATCCTAGGATTCTTTGCAACCAATCTCTAGTTGATTCACCAAGTACTTCACTCAGTTCATCTGTAGTCCCTCTGCACACTTTCCTGTGAGATCGACTACAAAGCCAGATACTTGCGTGGGTCGATTATTGTGAACCAACTTCCCTGCGATCAGTTGACAGGCGAGGCGCACTACACCACTTTCAATATAAGATACCTTGTAGCCTCGCATTCCTTTCTCAACATTGTCATAGGATTCTTTGATATTTTGAGCAAGAGTGCAATCCGTGGTCTTTCCAGGATAGTAATCGTGGGGATCAGGGCCCTGCATGCTAAGCCCGGTGATATAGTTGATCAACACTGGATCAATTGTTATGTGATGGTTCAACTATAAGTATCCTCCATGGTAACTTGCCAGTAGCAGCTTCACACAAGCATTCACCTCCTGGTGTCTACCAAAGTGTGGTATCTTCATAAACTTGAGCAGAGTAGACTACGCAAGGTTGATCGTCCATTGCTGAGGGACGATCTTCAAATTCTTTCCCTTGGTTCTGGTTAGGTACTTTTACAGGGCAAGTGTGCTGTAAACTTTATGATCCCCTAGGTTGAAGTCACTAAACTTCAAGGCTGTGATATTTTCATGATCTGTGCGGACTACGCATACTCCTTTTGGTAGGTATGACATGACTAGAGTGTACTCAAAGTCTTTAGGCACACTATCTTTGTTGATCTCACTGCTCAGAGGTGGTATGTAAGAAGGTAGGATGGATGGAACCAACTTCACGTTGGCCATATTTTCCTTATGTTTGGTTCTTCTTTCTGTGTCAGCTCAGGATGTTCCTAATCGAGTAGTCGATGGGAAGGCTTGCACTCCTCTCGTCGATGATGCCTGTAAACCTGTAGACAATCCCTGCTTCAACATGACTCTTTTGGATCTGAGGATAGCGAGTACCTCCCTTACAGATTCTTTAGCTGTGCTAAATTCATCAGACATATACACTTAGGATCAATAGCTCGGGTTCTCAAAGTAACATAGATATTTTAGTAAGGTAGAGAGTAAGGGTAGAGTAATCACGGTTCACAGTTCAGGTAGTCTATGGATTCAAATTCACGATTGGAAAAAGTGTCTTCCGTGCATGGCGCGATGGATTAAGTAAGTAACTTTGTAATGGATTTTTTGCAATGGGTATGGAGATTCCTTAACTTTGGTTCTATCCATTATGGTGTGGTTTAACGGTCTAGTGATGAGCCATCAATTCTTTTCGATCCGTTCGGGGTGGCAGTCGAATGGGTATATCGGTCTCCAACAACTATATTGCTTTGCCACGACGAAGTGACCCATGTCACTGTTCTGTTATCCCGACAAAGCTTGAATTGTGAAAAGTTTCTTTCAGAGAGGTTCTCTCTGGAACCCTCTGTAGCCTATCGATATGAGCTCTCGTTTTACTTAGCTTTCTATCCTTCTTCCCTGTGAGCTTCGTCTCGATAGTTCGTTTCTCGATCTAGTTCTTATTTTCCTTGGGCATATTCACTTCACGCTACTAAGGTTCTTTCCCAAGACTCAGGAGAACTACTTCATCTGTGAGTCCCCTAACTCTTTGACATCTAAACTTCTAGTGTCAAATAGCTTTGATTTATTCTCATGTTCCTCAATCAACTGTGCGATCCTTCTGGTCATGAAATCTTTTAGCTCTTGTCTCTATTGTTGTAATACCTTTTCTTCTTCCTTCTTTTTGGCTTGATCTCTCTCAATCCAATGTTTTCCAAGTAACATAGTGAATGGGGTGCCATCCTCAATAAATTTGATAATCTCAAAATATTCTTATGTCAAAGTTCCATTGACTATCATAGGTATCTAAGCGAGTTTTCCACATAACATCACCAGTTTTCCTCTGAATAGTCCTATTCCTCCTAGTGAAGGAATCATGGCAGGCTTCCCTATAACTTCCTAGGTTCTTTCTGGCATAATGTTCACTTATGTTTCTTCATCAAGAATACAGTCAATGTCGAAGTCCCCTAGTCTTTCTTTGTTTTTTTCTTTTTCTTTGAATATCTCTGGTAGGCAGACATCTTTATGTTCCTTCAGGGTTTCTTTCATCTATATTAATAGTTTCTCTGATTCTTTCTAGGGTTCTGCTGTTTCTAGGGTTGTCCTAGGGTGTTCTTCATGCAGATTCATTCTTTCAAGATTAGCAATCATTCTAGGGCAATCCAATACTTCATGGTCCAAAGCTTTGCAACATAGACAACTGGGTTTTCCACTCAGGCAATCCTTAGCTAGATGGCCTGGTTTTCTGCAACTGTAACATAGGGTCAATCCCCTCTTTCTCTTAAATGATCCTCAACTTCTTATGTACTACGCACCAGGATCATGGTAGTTAGCCTGCAAAAAATTCTTTCTAGGATCCTGCATCCATTTGTTAGTCCAAACATTCTTTCTATGCATAGGTATAACATATCTATCATTATGCTTATCGGATCTACTCACGTCAAACTTCATTTCTTCTATTAATTCCCTAGGTTTTAAGCTAGGATTGAATCTACCAAACATACCTATATCCATGCTCTAGAAACAAAAATTTCACTTATCTTACTTCTAAAGAGCACAAAGCTTCCAGATCTAAGAAATTTTAACTATTCTTACCTTTATTAGAGCACATGGATTACAGATCTTACCTCTTTTCTGCAGATCTGACCTCTTTCTTTCAAAAATTCCCACTTTTACTTTTCTTAGAGCACAAAGAGTTCAGATCTCGCTTCTTTTCTTCAGATCTGATCTTCCTTTCCTTAGATCTGACCTTATTCCTGGCACAAAGCTTCACAGTTCGAGTAAAAAGTTGCGCACTAGGGTGACAGATCTATGCACAGAGCTTTCTTTTGCACAAATATTCTTCTTCCTCAATTCCCAACAATCACAGTTTCAAGTCCCGACAACATAAACATTTGTTGACATAGGGGCAGAACCAGGGTTCAATGCTCAAGATCTCACCAAAAAATCCCTAACTACTGGCCCTTTCGACAACACCTGTGAAGTAGATCAAGTCTCACCTGAGGTATAGGCAAGGGTGCTTGCAAGACTCAGGTGTCTGCAACCTTATCTGGGACACATATCTGTGATCTATCCTTATAGGGCACTTAGCATATATCATTCATCAGTATTTAACCCTTATTATACTTCGCAGACATCACAAAACTTCGCGGTGAATACTCAGATGTACATTGTTTCAACATTTACCCTTAGTAACCCATATCATATCTAGTAGATCCGCACTAAGCATCCTTATACACATAAGATCTAACAATCATATATATATATATCTAAGAAGCATAGAGAATAAGTAGATATATCAAAGCACGTAGAATAAGAAAAGATAAACGCATTGAACCAAAGCATAGAGCATAAAACATAGATTTACGTGGTTCACCTCCTCCTGGGACTACGTCCACAAGATCTTCTTTTTTATTATCGTCCTCAAGTTGTTACAAGCACAAAGCCTCCGAAACCCTTCTTCGTAGAGGACAAAAGATTTGTGTAGCTCACTATATCCTTCTTCCTTGCATTACAATATCAATCACATAGTAACTTGCACTTAGCCTTGCAAGCCTTACACAGTTTGCACAGAGCACTTATTCAACAACACATAGATGCAACACCAATTACACTAAGCAATCACATATACTACTTCTTACATTGCCTATATTTTTATTTGTACATTACAAAAGTGGGCCTAAGCATGGGTAAACCCACGGGCCGACATCCCTTTCCCATTACATTAACCCAAAACCCTAAAAGAGGCCCAAAAGTGGACCGAGATCCCATGATCTCTGCTTCACTTGGCGCTCCATCTTTGACAGGGTGTCGATGTGATACTGAGAGGGGGGTGAATCAGTATCAAGTACAATTTAAAACCTTTTTCAACTTATACTTAAACCATTCAATTATATCCAATGATAA
>JASDQU010384627.1:0-11056 GCA_032191745.1 Picea mariana | reverse complement strand
CGTCATGTTTAACTTTGTGCCCTTCAACAATGAAGTTTTGATAAGAAATTAACCCTTCAATAATGAAGTTTTGATTTAAAAATTACTCTTCAATAAATGTTCAATTAAATACTTACACATTCCATTTGGAAATCCTAAGCTTAGTTATGAGCAAAAAGACTGTGAAACCATATACAAATTATAATGTTCTCTCTAAGCATAACTTTATAAACTCAACATTAAATTTATTTCTCCTTGAAAGCCATGCCCTTTATGGAATTTTGAACCGTATAACATCCTGCAAGCAATTTCATTATCAAGAAACCCATTCCAGTTAAAGCAATGAGAAAATTGTTGGAGTTACGTGGAAAACAAAGATATTACAAACACGGAGCATTTGAGAATGTGTTCTTGTTACTATGACAAATACTAAAATATTGATGTACAACACTATATTTATGAGAATTTTTAAATGTAAATTAAAATTACAATATTTAGAAGTATATATTACATCAAAATTAGTTCTATGCATGTGTTTTATCCTTGGAGGTCACAAGTTCAAATCTAGAGGGGAGTAGGGTATGTATACCTCGGTATAAAGCCCTGCATAAGGGGGTCCCTTGTCTTACAAACAAGGAGGCCTCATACACTAATTTGATGTATGTTACCTTAAAAATAAATTATGATTTATTATTATCAAATTTCATCTAAATTGGGGAGAGGATGGGTTTTCCATTCCATAATAAATTATGATTTATCATTATCAAATTCCATCTAAATTGGGGAGAGGATGGATTTTCCATTCCATAATAAATTATGATTTATTATTATCAAATTCCATCTAAATTGGGAAGAGGATGGATTTTCCGTTCCATCAAAACTCCTCATAATTTACATGCCATCCGAATTCCCAATTACTATGACAAATAGTTAAATACTTATGTATTAACACTAGTTAAAACATTAACAACTTCTTTGACCAAAACATTAACAATTGCTTTGACCAATTATCAGTTACACTTCCCAACAATAACTAAGCTTACCTTCGGAAGCTCCAAAGCACTTATTCTCTCTTGTTGAAACGACTATGCTTGAATCTCTCTTGTTGAAACGACTATGCTTGAAACAGTGGATAAAATAGTATTGGTAATTGTAAATTTCTATTTTCACCCATGTTTCGTGCTTGTGTTCAACTGGAAAAAACCTCTACAAAAGCTTCACTCCTAATATATTTTAAATCTTTCACCGCTTTCAACGGATAGTTTGTCCATATCATAAAGCTGAAAATTAGAGAGAGGCAATGTGCACGGTGCACCCAATAACGTTATGCTCTTTTCTATTGACATTGTGATTGTTCTTTGGAGTTTGGTGGCAAAACTAGGCTTAGCCAAGCATAGATTTTAATGCCAATAATGTTATACTCTTCTCTGGTTATACTCTTCTCTACAGACATTGTGATTGTTCTTTGGAGTTTGGTGGAAAAACTAGGCTTAGCCAAGAATAGATTTTAATTTTATATTTTTCTAAATTCAAAAAAACAAAGGAAAAAAATAAAATAAAATAACTTGGCGTTTATGGATTTCAATAGCTTTCCCAATAAAATATCTTAAGTGACAAAGATAATATCAAAAGTTCTGAGTAGATTATGAGAGAAAACACTGAATACTTTTTTCACAAAACAAAATGAGATTGTAAATGAATTATTATAATATTGAAAAACATGGTCGGATGAAACAAACAATGAGCACATCCGTATTTTAATGTGATTGTGTTGGCTTATAAATAAATTCTTTGTTTTCATGTTGGTCGGAATAGGACAACTGCCACAATGTTTGGTCACACATACATGATTTTCTATTATGTTTTTGGTCGCAACAAGACAACACGTTTTCTATTATGATTTTGGTTTTTGGCCTCATAAATTGTGATCTAATGAAGCAAAAAATTATCTTCGATATTTATATTTATATCTAAGTTCTAGTGTGATCTAAAACAACTTAAAACCTAGGATTTTTGGAAAAAGAAAAAACTAATCACATAAACAAACAAGAAACAAATGAAGGCGGTGAGTAGATGCGCTTATACAAATGCCAACACTCAACCCTTTTTCCATTTTTGGGCCTGTTGAAACGTGGGGATAAACCATTATTGGAATTTGAAGGTATTATATAGACCCGAAATGGAGAGCCAACATCACGGGATCTATTCAAACTCAGAAATACAAAAAGATTTCCATTACAGAGCATTTGCAAAGAAAAGAGGGCCTTATCCGTTGTCCTCTTAATCCCTTCAACCTTCCAATGGACAAAGTGACATGTATTTCAATCCTCCTGTTGCCTGCATCAATCCAGTGCCACTCGATGCTGCGTTCTACCTACTTCTAAAGTCTGCTAGACTACAGTGAAACCAACACAAACTGCAGAGTTCTAATTTTGCCGACCCTGGGTTTCAAATTCAATAATTCCAAACCCCGTGAATGTGGTGGGTAACTCCGTGTAGGAAGAGTTATGCTTGCATTATCCACCAAGTCCCTTGTAAATGGTACTCCATATCAGAAATCATAGATATTACCCGTTCCACAACAGAAGAGATAAAAGGCATTAATGACGTCTGATGGAATTTATGCCTGTCGTAATAAATAAACACCGGTAAAAAAATTAAATAACGTCTTATAAAATTTATTCCCGTCAAAAACACGTCCTATCTATTAGGTTACCCATTCCCCGAGACTGTTGCAAAAAATATTTGGCTGTATTTGATGACCAAAAGGGGCCATGATGGGCATTTTGCCTGTCAAATTCCAACTTTGGTTCCAACAACCAGCTCGAAAACTAAGCCCAACAGACTCAGAAATTCCGTATGCTGTAGGACAACAATTACATCAGCAACAATACAGACCTCAATTTCTATGCAGGCTGTATGGATCCGTACGGCTGTACGGATTCAATTGATGCTGTACGGTTGCCTCGATTTCTGTGCATAGTCAAACTCGATTTCTGTGCATAAATCCCTACCATACGGGTTGGTTATGGTTGTCATTAATTGTTGGTATTTGCCTCGATTTTCGTGCCCACCTTTGCATGGAAATTCGTGCCACTCTTTTTTGGAAAAATGATCTTCTTCCTGCTCTTCTTCAATCAACTCTCTCTCTTCAACAACTGTTCTTGTGTGTGTTCTTTCAATGGACTCATGAGAGACATTTAATGGTCTCTTTCCTCTCTTGGCCTTTCAAATTCCCAAAGTGACTTTTGGGTGTCCACATGATCCAATGAATTAGATCAACGGTGGAAATAAAGTGCATACGGAAATCACTTTTTAATATTTTATTCACCCAACTTAAATAAAAGATCCACTTAGCTTTTATTTCCTAAGTCACTTTTCACTTTATGAAATAAAAGGTGTTCACATTTAAAGTGGGCACATTTCCCTAGGCAAAGAGACCAAGCCTAAGGAACACCACTTGCCTCGGTATAAAAATTAACACATCAGGAGGTATTCCCACATTAGCCCAAGTGTCAGGCATGTATGTGGGAGCCATTCTTGACACTCACATTGTGATTTTTCCTTGTAAAAATCCTTTGTGTGAGGTGTGGGGTTTTGTGGGATTGTTGATGGGCTTTGTGGGTTTGTTGATGGGTCTTCTGGGTTTGTGAGATTATTAAACAAACTTAATTTAATGTTGAGTTTGAGTGAATTGCTTCTAAGTGGTTTAGGGGCTTCTTCCATACCCTTTTGAGTGATATGAAGGGAGATCAAGTGTGAAGATTGAAAGGCAAGAGTGAGTATGATATTCATTCTTGGAGATAGGCCGTGTGATCTTAGCCAACTATGGAGAAGGTCGAGTAGGCCTCAGTTCTGTGGTTCGGAGGGAGAAGGGGTAGCTTGCCTCAGGCTTGATGTAGCCGACAACCAAAGGAGCCTAGACACAATTGTTTTGGGCAGCCTTTGAGGGCTATCACAGTCATCCTAGACACAGGTGTTTTGGGCAGCTCTTGAGGGCTATTACAGTCAACCTAGCCGTGGGGAAAAGGGCAACCTTTGAGGGATGTTATAGTCAACCTAGCCGTAGGGAAAAGAGTAGCTTCTGAGGCAGATATAGTCAGTCTAGCCGTAGGTTTTGGGGCGGTCTTGAGGGCTGGTACAATCAGCTGAAGGGACAGAGAAGAGATTGCAAAATGTTGCTCAGGTGGAGGACTGACCAACAAGCAGAGAGAGGCCTCTTTGGGGTTTGACCTGTGTAAAGGCTGAAGTTTGACCTCAGTACAAGGAGTAGAATTGGGCACAAAAATTGAGGGTTTCTGTAGTAGACAAGGGCCTTTTTGTGTAAGTATACCCTTGTGTTTTGGTGTAAGAAAGGGCTATTTCCTTGTTATGAGAGCCCAAATTCAGAGTAATGTTTTAATGAAGAATTCTTGAAATTGGACTCAAATTTTTGAGTTTTTGTGCATGATCTAATTGTTGGTGTTGTATTTTCCGCTGTGCTAAGCTGTTAGACATCTCAGTGTGTTTATGTTCATAGTTTAGATTGTGTGATTTCTGTGTATACTGTTGAGAACCTAGACCAAACTTGAGGTGTGCTCGAAATCTAACATGGTATCAGAGCTGAGGCTTTGAAAAGAGAAGTTGGATCTCATATTTACACAGGTAACAGTCTTGAAAAGAAGTTGTAGCAGATTTGACAACTGAGTATTTTGGACTTCTGGGTAAAAGTCCAATAGTGAAGAGATGGTTTATGGATTGAGAATTGAAGATCGGTTGGATGGGATATCCAACTACAGTGCATGGAAGGAAAGAATCAAGTTGGTGATGTCGGTGAATGATTCGTGGGAATTTGCTGACACACAGACCACTAAGCCAACTAATCCACATTAACTGGCCAAGTATAACAAGTTAGATGCAAAGGCTAGGTTGATCATTCTTGATGTGGTGAAGGACCATTTGATACCTCACCTAATCGAAAAGACGACAACGTGGCACATGTGGGAGAATTTGAAAGCGTTATTTCACAACAAGAACGAAAATCAAAAGATGGTGCTAAGAGAGAAGCTCAGGGAGATCAAGACGACCGGTTTAGAAAATTAGGATTCATAGCACGAGTGATTGTCCTTGAAGTCTTATTACTCTCTCTATGATGGGTTACAGATCATTCTCTGGGTTACGTTACAGATGGATAATTTCCCCCGTCCCTCCGATCCAATTAATCCAGCTATGAAGGGTTACATATGAGGTTTTGTCCTTTCAGTAAACACCCCAATATTCAATCCTTATTGTGGATGATATGTTCATTGAAAATGTTTGAGCGGTAGCGAGTCAGGTTAGGTTCGCGACAGGAGGAATAAACCAAGATCCTAGGCACAAATGAATATTTATTATCTGAACATAGCTGGAAATAAAGAAGACACCATACTAGTAATTTATGAATGAAATTAGAGCCTCATAGAACAACTTGGGACGGCTTAGGACCATTAGGAACATAAGCACATTGGTTCATTGACAGAGAAGAAGGTAAGACATAGATTATTTATACTTTTTTGGAAGGAAGGAACATCCATCGCGAAAAACAACCCTCCACCCAAGCAGAGGGAAGCAACCCAATACATCATCTAATCATTTAAGATACATAATCGAATCATGAACACCCAGAACCAGACATCATAGAATCATAACTACCACTATCCATTGAAACCACAACATGTATTTCACCTAGTTACAGATATCAATTTCTTCAATGAAAGCAGCAGCAAGAAACACACCTTATTCTGTGGGATTGGATGAAAAAGACTATGATGCTTAGGCGGGATGGAGAGATAAGTAAGTGTTCCTAGCTGGTCCATATCGATCTATAGTTTCTTAGTATGGTGGTGGGTAAGATCTACAACATAAGGAGTAGGAAAATTATATTAAAAAACACAAGGGTGTTTCAATAACTTACTGTCGTAGAGGAGCACTAGGTATCCTACCCGGAACTTCTTCTGTTTGATATGTCGATCATGCCATGCTTTCTCCCTTGCTTTCTGTACTTGTTGATGAAATCCTGCAATAAACTTGTCTTCCTCTAATTCAAATAACTGCGACAACCTATCCTCAATTGTGCCAGAGTCTTTCATTTATGTGCATGCAACAATCCTTAAGTTAGGTACAATATATTCCATAGGCATTACAACTTCCTGACCATATAAAAACCTAGAGGATATCCAAGAAAACTCCCATTGGTTGAGATTACAGATCTCTACGATGACCTCATGCAAACACATCACTAGAATCAGTTTCAAGCCATCTTGACCGCTAACGAGCTTTGAACTCATCATATCTCACCATGATTCAACAAGTTCATCATGAGCTTGCAGCTATAGGGGATGACGTATCAAACACAGAGTTGGTGAGGACGACACTCAATGGCTTCTCGGAGCAATTGAAGCCGTTCATCAAAGGAGTTGTGTCACGTGAGAAGCTCCCAGATTGGAACAGGTTGTGTGATGAATTCATTCAGGAATAACTTTGAGATGAAGATATTCAACACAAGAGTAGTGAGGAGAGTGCCCTTGCTAGTTAGATAAAGAAGAACAAAGGGATGAAAGCTAAGTTGCAGGAAACGCCCCCCCTCGGTTTCCTGCCCCGAAACGGTACGAAGCTCTGAAATCGGTACGATACGGCCAGGAAACACCGTGGGCCGTACCGTACGACGTTTCTTGGCCGTAGGATCGGCGTTTCGGGCGTCTTTGAGGCGAAATAAGGAAAAAAAGGGGGGCCATGGGGCCCCCAAACAGATATTTTTTTTTTTTGCATTTTCTATGTTTTTCTTGCATCATTATTGCATTTTTTTTGCATCATTATGTTTTTCTTGCAATATAATGTCTTATTTTTAAAAAACTATATATACATATATATATTTTATAATTTTTTTATATACGACGTTTCCCCGGACGTTTCCATTTTTTGGGGGCCTGTTTCGTACCGTCCCGATTTCGGAAACTTGGAAACGTTTCCCCGTTTCGTGCAACTTAGGATGAAAGACTTTAGTAAAGTGAGATGTTAAGCATGCAACGAATTTGGTCATTATGCTAGCCAATGTCCGAATAAGAAGAAGGGCGGGAAAGGGAAGCAAGTTGAGATGCTGCTTCAGCTGTGTAAGGAGGAAGAGTTGGCTAAGAAGTTCGGGGATAAATTTCTTCTTGTCTTTGTTAGAAAAATAGGTGTGCTCATTTCACCATAGACAATATAGCAATATTGTCACCCAACCATAGGCACAAAGGCCATCCCCGAGCACCTTAACCTTGACAGACAGAATAATTCTGGAAGCTATCTAAACCTTTCTCCAGGGTTAGCGCACCAAGCAAGAATAACCAAAGACCAAGCAGAAAGTCCAAACCATAACCAAGAGACCAAGTCACCACTGCTGCAGCTGCAGCTGTCCTCCAGTCATGCGCACTTCTTGTCGTTATGCAGTTGCGAGTGAGTGTGACAAATGAGCTCTAGCGCCCTCTATTTATACTGCTCTATCTCACTTGACTGGGCCGACTTCTCTTTCCGGAGGCTAATAACTCAATAATAAATATTTTCTTGAGCCGACTTGTCTCCTAGGGTTATTATCCAACATTTTAGGGTTTCTCTTGCTTCCCGAAATATGCTAGTCTCGTCAGAGGTTACACGTGGAGGTTAATACCTCCCGTAGCTACCATAATATCAACACTCCCTCCTAGCTAGGGAGGTATTAAAGGCAATGGTCTTGAGCACAACTGCACAAACAAACCATTCAACCAGTAGCATCATCATAGCCACATAGGCTATCTCATGGTCAAATCACGAGCACCATCATCACTATCAGTATCATCTGATAGCATCAACTGCATCATCTCTCGAAGCCATACTCCATCTGAGTAATCGGGCATGATGCTGAATAAGTCACTCACTCCACAGAGTAATACAAGAACCATTCTTCTAATTCGAACATACGTCCTAGAAGAATGATTGGCCTGGACCATTTTCCATAGGGAGAATGTTTATTCACCAGCAATTTGTCCTGCCTGGACCATTCTCCGCCTGGACAGTGATAGTCTCCATGGCAATCATCTCCAACACTGGTGATAGTCTCCATGGCAATCAAAACAATGACATCCAATAGAACACAACTGTGTCTATCCATAGTAGTACACAACTACTACCTAGTGGTACACAACCATTCCTAGTAACACACGACTAACCAGTTGGCAGTGACACACAATCACTACCTGTGGATCACATCCACCATAGTAGCATACAACTACTGTCCAAACACATACAGTCTCTACAACAATCATATCATCTGATATCAACCTGCATAAAACAATATCATGATACAAACCATTCCTAGTAACACACGACTAACCAGTGACACACAATCACTACATGTGGATCACATCCACCATAGTAGCATACAACTATTGTCCAAAGACATACAGTCTCTACAACAATCATATCATCTGATATCAACCTGCATAAAACAATATCATGATACAAACTTAGTCATCTAGGCCATTCTTCCACTCACATCCGTGAGATCAGGAAGAGCATCTGGCCTCAGAAGGTAAAACATCAACCATGGGCTATCTGGTCTATTCTTCCCAAGCATAGAAGAATAACTGTCCTTGATTTTTGAACTTGGACCATTCACCTAATTGGGCCATTCCTGCGACACTAATCATAGTGCAACCTGGAGAGAATGAGTTTTCCCTAGGGAATGCCTATCCTTGATTGCTGAACCTGGACCATTCACCTAACTGGGCCATTCCTCTGACACTAATCATAGTGCAACCTGGAGAGAACGAGTCTGCCCTAGGGAATGACTGTCCTGTACCAACATCCAAAACGGACCATTCTTCGAAACTACTCACAACTGTGAACTTTGAAAGAATGACTGTCCGACGAGGCAAACCATTCTACTTGACCACTACTCAGAGTGACTGCCAAGAAAAATGATTGTCCTAGACCATTCCCCCACACTGGCCACAAGGGGAATCACTGTCTATGGTACATCAACAATCTATCAGACCATTTTCATTACGAAAATGACTGTCCAATTTGGACCATTTTTCGAACTGGAAAATGATTGTCCTTTAGAAATCTCGAACCACTTTTCGGACTGGAAAGGAATTGCCCAACCTGGACCATTTTCCGAACTGTAAAATGAATGTCCATAAATCAATAACATATCAGTGCTCCCTCCCAACCTGGGAGTAATCTCTTCCTTTTTCAATAAGGAAGTCATCTCCACGAGTACCGACTTGTCCCTTAAGTACCCAAACTTTTCATCTTGGATAGAGGCTTTACCAAAATATCTGCTATCTGCTCATCTGTGGAGATATACTGGAGAACCACTTCTTCCCTCTAGACTTTATCATGGAGAATATAATGCTTGATCTCAATGTGCTTCGACCTGTCATGGAACTTGGAACATTGGGTTCTCTGAAAGCTTCACATAGCTCTAATCATCACAATGTATCATGGTCGAATTCAACACTTGATCAAACGATCCAAAAACCAACTTATGGAGCCACACTGCTTTCGTACAAGCATCACAAGCTGCAATATACTCTGCTTCTGTAGTGCTGAGTGCAACAAACTTCTGTTTCCTGCTAGCCCATGAAATCGTGGCAAAGCTCAAACTGAAACATATCCAAGTAGCACTTCTTTTGTCATTTGCACTCCATGCCCAATCTGAATCGATAAATCTATGCAGCTGTATATCATAACTTCAACGTCCTAGAAAACAAATATCCGGCTGAGTATTCTCCAAATACATTAACGAGCCAATCAATTGTCAATACAGAGACGGGTCTACTGGATTAGAGTCTCTCAACTTCTTTAGATCTATCATCATGGGATTTTGCCATGGATTTGCAATCCATCATCTCGAACTTATGAGTAACCATTTTGATACACTTTCTTTGTCATAGGAAGTTTTTGCCACGCTTCTGTTGTATATGAGATACTCTGCATCAAGTTGCTTGAATCCATACAAGGTCTTCTTCCATTTGCATACATGGGTTTCTTTCTGGTATATCTCAAAACCTTGAGGTTTCTCTACATATGCTGCTTCTTCAATTACTCTGTTTGAGAAGAACAATCTTTACATTCATCTGATATAAACTCTAACCCATGGATACTGCAAAAGATGTAATAGCTTAGATAGAGGTATATCTGGTTTACTGGAACAAGCTGTCGTCATAGTCTTTCCCCTCCTTCTGGAAGAACCTCTAGTTTCGAATCTTGCAATGCTTCCATTCATAAGTCTTTTTCACAATTTCTTACATATACTGTTCTTCATCACAACTTCCATTCCTTCTGCTTGACTGCTTCTAGTGGGTTCAAACCATGCTGGTAGTCTTATGATTCTCGATATAATAACTGGTTGTTCTGGCTTTTCTTTCTTTCTTGGAATCTTCATGTTCTTCCTCATGTTCCTCTTTAACTTTGGGGTCCATGGAGTCTTCTATAGATTCCATGCCCTTCCTTTCTGAAGATTCCAACTTCATCCTTTCATCATAGGAACATAGATGTAGATGGACAACCAAGGATACTTAAGGCTTCTTTTTGAAGAAGACTTCTTTTAGAGTCAAACTGAACACGTGCTGCTTATCATGGCTGCTGCTTTCAATGGGGAATATGGACAAATACTTTATAATCTTCATGGATTCTTCAATGGGTCATATCATTTAGGATTAGCTCCCTCCTAATCTTGGCATTCATGCATGAATGCATGCTCTTCTTTTGGAATTCTGCAACCAACTCCCTCCATCTAAGAGAGTCCATGCTTCCGTCTGCATCCTTATTGCATGTTGCAAAGTGTCACAAGTCTTATTCTAATTTCCTCTTGATTACTGACTTCTTTTTGTTTTGAATCCTTTTGGGTCTCTTCAAGTTTGATTCTGATTTTGGCTTATCTGGCAGTTGTTACTTATATAATAGATTCCTCAGGAATTTGTCACCAAAGATTGTCAACGTACTTCATCTTTGACTTGTAGTCATCGTAATTGCAATCCTTATCTTGTTATTCTTCCATAGGTATTGTTTCACTGACCATCTTATCTTCTAAGAAATA
>JASDQU010384625.1:415-11056 GCA_032191745.1 Picea mariana | reverse complement strand
TTGTTGACCGTAGATCTGAGCGCCAACGCCTCAACCGTTCATCTTTGTGCTTTCTTTAATCTACCAGTGCAAAAATCATATTTGCCTCAAAAACTTAGGACAAGTGCTTTATGTGGGTCTGCCCAGCTTTCCCTTCTTTTTGTCACCATGGGGGTTAGGCATCCAACTTTCAAACATCAAAGATATGGTTCAACATCCATCATCATGCATGTTTTATTGAAATAAAACCAACTAACCTATGCTCTAACCTACTTACCTATGACATTTAGCCCAGATTAAACTGTTAGACTAAGAAATTACTCTACCCTAGGGTTATTTGACCAAGATTAGGCAGTTTGGTCAAATTTATTCACTAGCTGACCTAAACTGCTTGGCTAAGATTAAAAAGTTTAGCCAAGCTTATTCACTAATCCTATCAACATCAATTTAAAAGGACTTGGCCATGCTTAAATTGTATGGACCAGGTCATTGTTATTGCATGGGGCTTTACTCAATTTCTTTTATGCCCTCTTTTATTCTTTTCTCATTTTCTTTTTCTTTTTTTTCTTTTTCTTTTCTTTTTCTTTTCTTTCTTTTTCTTTCTTTTTCTTTTCTTTTTCTTTTCTTTCTTTTTTTTTTTTAAATTATTTACAGAATGGAAAATTATTTGGCAACCAAACATAGTAAAGGGATAACATCTTAGTCACCAGTTGATCCTATAAATTATAGGGTTATAACACCAAGGATGTGTGTCAGAATATCTCGGAGTTCAAAGATCTCGTACTCCAGAGGAAACCAAGCATAGGTTCTAAGGGTCGCAAGACTCCTGAAGGCCTGAATGTCGAAGCTGATCTCAACCGTTAGTTGAGGAGTACATGTGGCAATAGATCCAGAGGTCTGAAAGTATAGCCCTCTGGAGGAATTGGGTTGAGTGTGAGTTGAGAACTCCTGAAGGGCCGAGAGTCGTAGTTGATATCGACCGTCGATTAGAGAGGATGTGTGGCATTAGATTGTGCATTTCAGAGGTTTGGCACTCTGGAGGTTTTGTGGCGAGGTGTTTTAGAATTCGTCGAAGACCTGGAGCCCAAAGTAATCAAGGTCATTGATTTTCAGAGGACACGTGGAGCCTGATCATGCCACCTCGGAGTTTAGCACTCTGAAGGATTAGAAGTGTAAGGTGTTGGAGTGGGAAGAACAGATGAAGCCCAGACTGTCGAATCTGTATCAAGACCATAGATCTAAGCAGAGGTTAAGAGCCATCGATCCTTTCGAGGATTTGAAACTTCATTGATCCGACGTTCGAGAGGATCAGGTGTATTGTTTGTTGAAGGCTCTCAGAGAATGAAAGCTTTGAAGTCCTGAATTCAGTGGAGTTAAAGGAGTTATCCCCCAGTTTTGAGCCCGGGGTCACGTGGAGGTAGCACCTCACTAGCAAGAGCCTACCAGAGAGACATTTTGGCCCAAATTTGGAGAAAAAGGCCCGTGGAAAACTAAAGAAAAGGTCCAGGGAGGGCCTTGTGAGATAATCCAGATCATGTTATAAGAATATACTTAGACCGAGAGGTCAGTGGAGCCCAAGTGAGGGTGGGGGTCTGCGCCAAGTGGTATCAGAGCCTGATTTTATTTTCAGGTAGTAGGAAGTAGAGAAGTTTTGTTTGATACCACCAAATGGTATCAGTAGGGGAGATATTCAGCTGGATATGGAAGCTGACAAGGAGAGAACTTGCAACAACAACAACAACAACAACAAAGAAGAGGAGCAGATGGATAGATCCAAATTTAAGTCTGGGATCCAGAAGGATTTCAACAACAGAGTAGAGGAGCTCATGAGAAAGAGCTCATGATTTTCCCACCAGTGGAGTATGATGCAGGAGCATATTACCACCTCAACATGCGCCAACAAAGCAACACATAAATGCATATTCAAGAAGGGAGAGAGGCTCCAACCCTCTCATTTTTCCTTGAATTTTAAATATCCAATGTAATTAATTATAATTAATTAATGTAAGGCTTGAGTAGATCCAAGTTGTGCCTTTGTATAGGCTAAGTGTAAATCACCTTTAATAACCTCGAGTTGTACAGATCCTGAGCATTGTCTCGGATCTGAAGATGTAAATGTTTATTCAATGTAATAAGCCTCGGTAGATAGGCGTTGTAATAGTGATAGGATAGCACTTAGGTGGCTTGGAGGGAAAGCTCGATGAGCTCCTCTTGTATAAATCATTGTAAATTAAGCTGAGAGAAGGTTGTTGAAGTTAGATTGAACATCTTTGTAAGCCACGGAGAGGAGATAAGAGAGTTGAGACTCTATTGCAGTCTGAAGCTTTGTACACACTGTATAGACATTCAAAATTTAATGAAAAGAGCAGTTTTTCCTGCATACGAGGTCCTGTGTGTTTTTATGTTTCTATATGCATGTTTGATGTATGTTTATGTATGTTTCTAGTGCATGTATATTTCCCTTGCAGGGTGAGATAGACTTCTCTACCTTTGTGAGTTTGTTGGATGTTTCGGAATCTTAGGCTTATGCAAGGAGTGCACACCAAATTTAGAGAAAACTCTATGAAGCCAGTGCAAGGAGTGAACTTGAACTCTCTTTCAAGTTCAGAGAAGAGTGTGCCAGGTGGGCACACTAGAATAATTTGTTAATCTCAGAAGGATTAGTGCAAGGAGTGCACAGGAGACAGAGTTGTTGAACACTCGGTAAGATCAGCAAGGAGTGATTTGAGCGAGTGCAAGGAATGCACAAGAGAATGTTGTTTCAAGTTCTGTTGGCATATTTCCAGGGAGATACTTAAGGGTTACCAAACACCCTGAAATATAATGTAGAGGGGGAACAGTGTATAGAGTTGTTGAATACTCTGGAGAGTAGCTCTGCAAGGAGTGCATTGAGCATGAGGTGCCAAGAGGGCACAAGAATCCCTTTGGAGAGAAAGGGACTGAAACCTTTGAGGTTTGAGTGGTTTAAAAGCTCAAGAGAGCTAGAGCTACTGAACACTTTGGAAGAGAGGGTCTGCAAGGAGTTGCAAAAGCCAAGAGACTTTTCAGGTTCAAAAGCGCAAGGAGTGCACCCAGGGTTGAGTGGTTTTAGATCCACCAAGATCAGGAGAAATAATGCAAAGTATGTACAGGTGAACTTGTTTCAAAGTTCACGATCAGAAGAGAGAGCGTTACAAAGAACGCAAACAAAGGATGCGCAGTAGCAGAGGATGAGCTACAGGTACCATTGGATCGGTTGCAAGAACAATTATGGACCATCAGATCAGAGTCCAGAGCGAAGGAGGAATGTGGACGGAGAAAATCAGATCTCAATCGTCAAATCTGAGTGTGAGGATCGACAGCCTTCGGATACAAGTGAGTTTCACAGGTTTTAACCCTCAACATCCTTCGGACTTCGTAAGTTCAGAGGTTTTTCAAGTCTTTGTTTTGGGAGGAGATGGATTTCCTGAAGTCCCAGGGATCCAGAGTAAATATGGACCGTCCATCAATGAGGACACGTGTTAGTAGATTTGGGGTGGTTCGGAGGACCAATTATCCAGGAGAGCAGAGGTGTGGAGAGTTCAAAACTACCGAAGCTATGAAC
This sequence comes from Picea mariana, assembly GCA_032191745.1. Lineage (NCBI taxonomy): Eukaryota > Viridiplantae > Streptophyta > Pinopsida > Pinales > Pinaceae > Picea > Picea mariana. Next base: position 7,494 of record JASDQU010384625.1, on the reverse strand, counting down.
AACGGAGTGGATCCTACCTATTGGTGCCAGGGATGCATGTCAAAATATCTCGAAGTTCGGAGATATCGTACTCCGGAGGAAATCAAGCACAGCTGCTAAGGGTCCCAAGATTCTCGAAGGCCCAAAAGTTAGAGTTGATCTCAACCGTTAGTTGAGGAGGACACGTGTCAGTAGATCCAAAGGTCTGGAAGCATATCCCTCCAGAGGAATTGGGTTGAGTGTGAGCTAAGAACTCTCGAAGGGTTGGGAGACGTAGTTGATCTCGATCATCGATTAGAGAGGATATGTGGTGTTAGATTTTTCATTTTATAGGTTTGGCACTTCAGAGGTTTTGTGGGGAGGTGTTTTGGAATTCATCGAAGACCCAAAGCTCGAAGTAATCAAGGCCGTTGATTTTTAGAGGACAGGTGGAGCCTGATCACCCCACCTCGGAGTTTGACACTCCGGAGGATTGGAATTATAAGGTGTTGGAGCAGGCAGAATGATTAAATCCTGGACTATCAAATCCATATCAAGACCGTATATCTAAGCATAGGTTAAGAGTCGTCGATCCTTTCAGGGATTTGGCACTTCACCAATCCAGTGTTCGAGAGGATCACGTGTATTGTTTGTTGAAGACTCCTAGAGTATGAAAGCTTCGAAGTCCTGAATTCGATGGAGTTAAAGGAGTTAGCCCTCGATTTTGAGCCCGAGGTCACGTCGAGGTAGTGCCTCACTAGCAGGAGCCTACTAGAGATCCATTTTGGCCCGAATTTGCGGAAAAAGGCCCGTGGAAAACTAAAGATAAGGTCCAGGGAGGGAATTGTGAGCTAATCCATCTCTTGTTATAAGAAGATCCTTAGACCGGGAGATCAGTGGACCCTAGGTGAGGGTGGGGGTCTGTTCCAAGTGGTATCAAAGCCTTATTTTATTTTCAGGTAGCAGGAAGTAAACAAGTTTTGTCTGATACCATCAAGTGGTATCAGAGCATGTTTTGGCTTGTAGACAGTAGGAAAAGGAGAAGGAGAAGATAGAGTGTGATACTCTATGAAGATTTGTTTGCAAGTGTGCAACAAACATTGAAAACCAGGTGGTTTGTAGGAGAAAGTTGGAGGTGCTCTCAGTTGCAGAGAAGACATCAGGCATCCAGGTGGACCAAGTCAAAAGAACCAGTCGCAATCTTGCAAGCAGGAGGAAGATGGCTACTGAAGGCCAGAGGCAAGGTCAAGGAGAAGACCACCAAAAGATGAAGAAATAAAAAATGGACAAAGAGCTCAAGGAGGTCGTAGAAGAACTCTATCGATTAAAGTTGAAGATGCAGCAGGAAGCACAAGGAAGTTGGAGGTATGAATGCCCCATGAAGCTGAAAGTAAAGTGGCCTATCTAGAAGCTGATTGCTAGAAGGCAGGAGCAGAGTTTGAGGAGGTGACTAAGGCATACTGAAAACCTTAGTTCCACAGAGGAGATGGTTTGTGAACTAGAGGTTGGAGAGAACCTCGATGATGAGGAAGAGAGATCAATTGAATATCTCATAAATTGTCAGGTGGGTAGAGGTGATAATGCAGATTGTCGGGAGGGAAATGAGATGAGATCAATTGAAGATATCATAGACTGTCATGAGGGAAGGTCAGAAAACTCCAATTTCCAGGTGATAAAGGAGAATGAGATGAGACTATCTGAGAGTCTCATGATCTCAGAGAGGATTTTAGATCAACAAGAAATGCTAACAGGGGAGGAGGATCAGAGGCACATTCAAATCATTGAAGGAATTAACATATTCCTTCCAAGCAGCCCAAAGGAGACCAGAGTAGACCAGAGCACATGTTGAAGGTGTAGAGGAAGGACAGCCAGTAGAGACTATCGAGGAGGAGAAGATGGTGCATAAATTGACATCTTCCCAAGAGGATATGAAAGAAGAGGAGCATATTAGTCATATGCTCACTCCATGGGAGAAAGAATTGAAATTGTTGGAGAATTGGCTAGGCCATCCAGAAACAGAATTAGGTTGCCAGGAGGATGTAGTCATGCACAGTGAAGAAGAGTTCCATCCTAAGGAGACGCTAGATGAAGCTGGACTTCTGGAAGAGATAGAGGAACTGGAAAAAAATAATATGTCAGAGGAGGTAGGTGAGCAGAAGCTCAGTAGCATGGCTGCAGAATTTGGACATGCAATGGTGTGGCAAGCCAATGCCACAAGATATAGAATCAGCATGGGAGATCATATTGATCCGCCCATTGATTTGTGTGAAGGAGTGGAAGCCCTGGAGGAAAGGTTAATAGTGCAAAGTCAATTTATCCAACAGGTCAAGTTGGAAATTGATGAGGAGGAAGTGCAACAGAGCACACTGCAGCAAAAGATCCAGCCCGTAGATTAGTTGGACAAGGTGATAGAAGAGATAAGGAGGCTGATGTTGAAGTCAGCATGGGAGATATTCAGTCATAGATGGAAGCTGAAAAGGAGAGAACCTGCAACAACAACAACAACAAAGAAGAGGAGCAGGTGGACAACTCCAAATTCAAGTTTGGAATCCAAGAGGATTTCAACAGCAGAGCAGAGGACCTCATGAGTAGGAGCTCATAATTTTCCTAGCAGTGTAGTATGATGCAAGAGAATATTACCACCACAGCATGCACCAGCAAAGAAACACATCACCGTGCATTTAAGAAGGGAGAGAGGTGCCAACCCTCTCATTTTTCCTTGAATTTTAAATATTCAATGTAATTAATTATAATTAATTGATGTAAGGCTTGAGTAGAGCCAAGTTGTTCCTTTGTATACGATGAGTGTAAATCGCCTTTAATAGGCTTGAGTTGTAAATATCTTGAGCATTGCCTCGGATCTGAAGATGTACATGTTTATTCAATGTAATAAGCCTCGGTAGATAGGCATTGTAATGGTGATAGGATAGCACTCAGGTGGCTTGGAGGGAAAGCTCGATGAGCCCCTCTTGTATAAATCATTGTAAAGTAAGCCAAGAGAAGGTTGTTGAAGTTAGATTGAACATCTTTGTAAGCCAAGGAGAGGAGAGAAGAGAGATGAGACTCTGTTGCAGTCTGAATCTTTGTACACATTGTATAGACATTCATAATTTAATGAAAAGAGCATTTTTTCCTGCATAYGAGGTCCTGTGTGTTTTTATGTTTGCATATGAATGTTTTCTGTATGTTTATGTATGTTTCTAGTGCATGTATATTTCCCTTGCAGGGTGAGATAGACTTCTCTACCTTTGTGAGTTTGTTGGATGTTTTGGGCTCTTAGGATTGTGCAAGGAGTGCACAACAAAGTTAGATAAAAAATTGTGAAGCCAATGCAAGGAGTGCACTTGAACTCTCTTTCGAGTTCATAGAAGAGCGTGCCAGGTGGGCACACCAGAATAATTTGTTAATATCATAAGGAGTAGTGCACAGGAGATAGAGTTTTTGAACACTCTGTAAGCTCAGCAAGGAATTCTTTAAGCAAGTACAAGGAGTGTACAAGAGAACTCTGCTTCGAGTTATGTGGTAGATTTCTAGGGAGATACTTCAGGGTTATTGAACACCCTGAAAGATAGTGCAGAGGAGGAATAGTCTACATAGTTGTTGAATACTCTGAAGGGTAGCTCTGCAAGGAGTGCATTGAGAAGGAGGTGCCAGGAGGGCACAATAATCCCTTTGGAGAGAAAAGGGGTTGAAACCTTTGAGGTTTGAGTGGTTTGAAAGCTCAAGAGAACCAGAGCTACTGAACACTCTAGAAGAGAGGGTCTGCAAGGAGTTGTATAAGTCAATAGCCTTTCAAGTTCAGAAGCGCAAGGAGTGCGCCCAAGGTTGAGTGGTTTTAGATCCACCAAGATCAAGATAAATGTCACAAAGTATGTGCAAGTGAAATTGTTTCAAAGTTCAAGCTCGGGAGAGAGAGAGTTACAGAGAACGCAAACAAAGGTCGCAGCCTTTGAATATTTTAAAATATCCCAATTTTAGGAGGAATGCACAGTAGCAGAGGAGGAGATACAAGTATCGTTGGATTGGTTGCAAGAACAACTCTGGACCGTTGGATCAGAGTCCATAGTGAAGGAGGAATGCGCACGGAGAAAAATAGATCTCAGTCATCATATCTAAGTGCGAGGATCGACAACCATCGGATCTAGGTTAGTTACACGGGTTTTAAGCCTCAACATCCTTCGGACTTTGTAAGTTTGGAGGTTTTTCAAGTCTGTGTTTTGGGGGGAGACAAGTTTCCTGAAGTCTTGGGGATCCAGAGTAAATCTAGACCATGCATCAATGAGGACGTGTGTCAACAGATTTAGGGTGGTTCGGAGGACCAACTATCTAGGAGAGCAGAGGTCTGGAAAGTTCAAAACTCTCGAAGCTCTGAATAGCAGAGCGGATCCTAGCTGTCGGTTCCAGGGACGCGTGTCAAACGATCTTGGAGTTCAGAGATCTCGTACTCTAGACGAAACCAAGCACTGGTGCTAAGGGTCGCAAGACTCCCAAAGGCCGGAGATGATCTCAATCGTTAGTTGAGGAGGACACGTGGCAGTAGATCCATAGGTATGGAAGTATAGCCCTCCAGAGGAATTGGGTTGAGTGTGAGATGAGAACTCCCGAAGGGCCGAGATCCGGAGTTGATCTCGGTCGTCGATTAGAGAGGACATGTGTCATCAGATTTTGCATTTTGTAGGTTTGGCACTTCAGAGGTTTTGTGGGGAGGTGTTTTGGAATTTGTCAAAGACCCGAAGCCTAAAGTAATCAGGGCCGTTGATTTTCATAGGCCACGTGGACCTTAACGCGCCACCTCGTAGTTCGACACTCCATAGGATTGGAAGTGTAAGGTGTTGGAGCAAGAAAAATGACCGAAGCTCGGACTATCGAAGCCATATTAAGATCGTAGATCTAAGTAGAAGTTAAGATTCATCGATCCTTTCGAGGATTTGGCACTTCATTGATACGACATTCGGGAGGATCGCGTGTATTATTTTTTGAAGACTCTCGAAGGATGAAAGCTCTGAAGTCCCAAATTCGACGGAGTTAAAGGAGTTAGCCCCCAGTTTTGAGCCTGAGGTCACGTGGAGATAGTGTCTCACTAGCAGGAGCCTACCAGAGACCCATTTTGGCCTGAATTTTGAGAAAAAGGCTTGTGGAAAACTAAAGAAAAGGTCCAGGGAGGGCCTTGTGAGCTAATTCAGCTCCTATTATAAGAAGATCCTTAGACCGGGAGGTCAGTGGACCCTAGGTGAGGGTGGGGGTATGCGCCAATTATCCTATGGAAAGAGAAGTCGGCCTAGTAAAGTGAGATAGAGTAGTATAAATAGAGGGCGCTAGAGCTCATTTGTGATACTCACTCTCACAACTGCATAAGACCAGTGGTGCATAAGTTTGAAGAGGAATTGCAACTTCTGCAATTGGCATTTCAGTTTTGGCTTGGACTATCTCTTGGTTATGGTTTGGAATTTCTGCTTGGTCTTTAGTTATTCTTTCTTGGTGCGCTAGCCTTGGAGAAAGTTACACTACCTTGGTTGGCTATTGGATTGCTTCCAGAATTATTATGTATGTCAAGGTTAAGGTGCTTGGGGGTGGCCTTTGTGCATATGGTTGGGTGACAATATTGTTATATTGTCTATGGTGAAACGAGCACACCTATTTTTCTAGTAGGTTATGGGCCAACACTATCTTCAGACAATCTAACCATTGGAAGATAGATTGGGAGGATTTTCTCAGTTATAGTTGCAGTTGCAGTCAAAGTTTTGTTGCAACAATGAAACTCTAACCCTCTTATTAAGGCACCTTAAGTGAAGAGCTTGACCTAATTCTTGGATAGCCTAGTCTTCCCTAGCCTAGTGCACCTCCTGGTACTCTCAGCAAGCCAAGGCATCAAGTTTGGTTTTTTGGTCAAAGTCAAAGGTTGACCAAGTCAAAGTAGTCATGACTTACTCTATGAAGTCAGAAAACAAGTTAGAAGGGGCTTCTAACTTCAGAGCATGGAAGACAAGGATTGACCTCATCCTTGCCAATAATAAAGTGTTGGATATCATGAAAGGCAAGATCATGGAACCACAATTTGAAGCAGGAAAAGAGAAGGAACCTCAAAACATTGCAGTTATGGAGAAGTTCAAGGACAATGACATCAACACAGAGTGGACTCTGTAAAATACCACTTGATACCCTACATCTCTCATCTTAACGCATTTAAGAAGATGTGTGATGCCCTAACTAACCTCTTCTCACTCAGAAACATTGGACAAGTAATGAGTCTGAAGAATGAGCTTCGTGACATGAAAATGAATGATGATGACAACATAACATCATACTTTGTAAGAATCTCTCAGTTGAGAGATCAACTACAACTATTGAAGAAATCATTTCAGAAAATGAACTGGTAAATATAGTACTCAATGGTCTTTCCAAGACATGGGATGCATTTGTTGCAAGCATGAACACAAGAAAGGAGTATCCCACATTTAAAGAACTTTGGACTTGTTGTGCACAAGAAGAATCAAGGATTAGCACAAAAGAGAAATCCCAAAAGAAATATGATGATCAAGCTTTCACAGCAAAATTCAAGAATTTCAGGAATAAGAGGAAGTTTGGCTTTAGGAAGAGACCAAATCAAGAAAAGGATATGTCAAAAATACAATTCTTCAACTGTTGAAAATATGGTCACTACAGGAACCACTGCCATGAGTTAAAGAAAAGGAAGGAAACAAACGAAACAACAGTTTCCGAAGAAAGGGAACCATCAAAGAAAGCCAAGTAGGATAAAACTGACTTCTTCGTCTAGTCAAGGTAACAATATTCTTCTATAACATAGTTCTTGTACATACCATGTTTACATAGTTCTTGTACATATCATGCATATCTATTTCTTAGAAGAAAATATGGTTAGTGAAACAATGCCTATGGAAGAATAATAAGATAAGGATTGTTATTGCGATGAATACAAGAAGATGAAGTATGTTGACAAATTCCTGAGGAATCTATTATATAAGTAACAACTGCCAGATAGGACGAAATCGAAATCAAACTTGAAGAGACCCAGAAGGAGTAAAATCAGAAAGAAGTTAGTAATCAAGAGGAAATTAGAATAAGACTTGTGACACTTTGCAGAAGGCAATATGGATATAGAC
>JASDQU010384621.1:0-11010 GCA_032191745.1 Picea mariana | reverse complement strand
GGAGCTTACATAAGTCTGTTATGCTACTCGGTTTGGATTTTATGCCCCTAGACCAAATTGACCACATGTCCCTAAATGGCTTGAGGAGGTGAGTTGAAACTCGTGATAAAACTCAAACTGGGACTCAGATGCACGGACCGTTAGTTGCATTGGATTAAGAGCACTAAGGTTTAGCTACTGGGGTCCCTATGCTATCATTCCATCAATCGAAAAACCATTTGTTGGAGCATCTCCGACACTAGGGTTTTGGTTAATGAGGCATAGTGCAATTTCTGAAGATGAGCTCAATTTTCAAGAACACATTATCGAGCATTTTTTTGTAGTGTATTCGCATGGGCCTTGGACAAACATGCATGTGGGAGCTTACGAACCAACATTATGTTGCTCAGTTTGGATTTTATTCCCTCAGACCAAATTGGCCACATGTCCTTGAATGGCCTGAGGAGGCAAGTTGCAACTATCGATAAAAATCAATCCAGGACTTGGATGCATGAACCGTCAGTTGCATTGGATCCGATGCACTAGGTTTCAACTATCGAGGCTCCTACGCTATCATTCCATCAAACCGAAAACACTTTTTTGGAGTATCTCCAACATTAGGATTTTGGTCAATGAGGCATAGTGCAATTTTTGAAGAGGAGGTCGATTTTAAAGGACACTGTGTCGGGTGTTTTTTCCTAGTGTAGTCACATGGGCCTTGGCTAAATAGACTTGCAGGAGCTTACAAAAGTCTGTTATGCTGCTTGTTTTGGATTTTATGCCCCCAGACCAAATTGACCACATGTCCCTAAATGGCTTGAGGAGGCGAGTTGCAAATCACGATAAAACTCAAACCGAGACTTAGATGCATGAACCGTTGGTTGCATTGAATTAAGAGTACTGATTTTTAGCTAGTTCGACCCCTATGCTATCATTATGTCGATGGAAAAAACATTTGTTGGAGTATCTCCAACACTAGAGTTTTGGTCAATAAGGCATAGTGCAATTTATGAAGATGAGCTCGATTTTCAAGAACACTGTATCGAGTAATTTTTTCCTAAAGTAGTCACATTGGCCTTGGCCAAACATACATGTGGGAGTTTACAGAAAAACATTATGCTTCTCCATTTGGATTTTATGCCCTCTGACCAAATTGGCCACATGCCCTTGAATGGCTTGAGGAGGTGAGTTGCAACTATTGATAAAAATCAAACCAAGACTTAGACGCATGAACCATTAGATGCATTGGATCCAAAGCACCAGGTTTCATCTATTGGGGCTCCTACACTATCATTCCATCGACCAAAAAATAAGTTGTTGGAGTATCTCCAACACTAGGATTTTGGTCAATGAGGCATAGTGCAATTTCTGAAGAGGAGGTCAATTTTAAAGAACACTGTGTCGGGTGTTTTTGGCTAGTGTGGTCACGTGGGTCTTGGCCAAATAGACTTGTGGGAGATTACGAAAGTCTATTATTCTACTCGGTTTGGATTTTATACCCCCAACCCAAATTGACCACGTGTCCCTAAATGGCTTGAGGAGGCAAGTTGCAACTCGCAATAAAACTCAAACCGAGACTCAAATGCATGAACTATTAGTTTCATTGGATTAAGAGCATTGATTTTCAGCTAGTGGGCCCCCTACGCTAGCATTTCATCGACCCAAAAACCATTTGATGGAGTATCTACGACACTAGAGTTTTGGTCAATGAGGCATAGTGCAATTTCTGAAGATGAACTCGATTTTCAAGAACACTCTATCAAGCATTTTTTTCTAGTGTAGTCGCATGGGCCTTGGCCAAACATACATGCGGGAGATTACGAAGCAATATTATGCTGCTCGGTTTGGATTTTATGCCCTCAGACCAAATTGACCACATGTCCTTGAATGGCTTGAGGAGGCAAGCTGCAGCTATCGATAAAAATCAAATAGGGAATCAGATGCACGAACTGTCAGTTGCATTGGATCCAAAGCACTAGGTTTCAGTTATAGGGGCTCCTACGCTATCATTCCATCGATTGAAAAACAATTTGTTGGAGTATCTCCAACACTAGGATTTTGGTCAATGAGGCATAATGAAATTTCTGAAGAGGAGGTCGATTTTAAAGAACATTGTGTCGGGTGTTTTTGGCTAGTGTAGTCACGTGGTCCTTGGAAAAATATACTTGCAGGAGTTTAAGAAAGTTTGTTATGCTACACGGTTTGGATTTTATGCCCCTAGACCAAATTGACCACATGTCCCTAAATGGCTTGAGGAGGTGAGTTGCAACTCGCGATAAAACTCAAACCGGGACTCAAATGCACGAACCATCAGTTGCATTGGATTAAGAGCATTGATTTTCATCTAGTGGGGCCCCTACTCTATCATTTCGTCGACCGAAAAACCATTTGTTGGAGTATCTCCGGCACTAGGGTTTTGGTCAATGAGGCATAGTGCAATTTCTGAAGATGAGCTCGATTTTGAAGAACACTCTGTCGAGCATTTTTTTCTAGTGTGGTCACATAGGCCTTGGCCAAACATACATGTGGGAGCTTACAGAACAACATTATGCTGCTCGGTTTGGATTTTATGCCCTCAGACCAAATTGGCCACATGTCCTTGAATGGCTTGAGGAGGTGAGTTACAACTATCGATAAAACTCAAACCAAGACTCGGATGTACAAACCGTCAGTTGCATTGGATCCGACGCACTAGGTTTCAACTATTGGGGCTCCTATGGTATCATTCCATCAACCGAAAAAAAAATTGTTGGAGTATCTCCAACACTAGTATTTTGGTCAATGAGGCATAGTGCAATTTTTGAAGAGGAGGTTGATTTTAAAAAACACTGTGTCGGGTGTTTTTGGCTAGTGTATTCACGTGGGCCTTGGCCAAATAGACTTGCAGGAGCTTACATAAGTCTGTTATGCTACTCGGTTTGGATTTTATGCCCCTAGACCAAATTGACCACATGTCCCTAAATGGCTTGAGGAGGTGAGTTGAAACTCGTGATAAAACTCAAACTGGGACTCAGATGCACAGACCGTCAGTTGCATTGGATTAAGAGCACTAAGGTTTAGCTACTAGGGTCCCTATGCTATCATTCCATCAATCGAAAAACCATTTGTTGGAGCATCTCCGACACTAGGGTTTTGGTTAATGAGGCATAGTGCAATTTCTGAAGATGAGCTCAATTTTCAAGAACACTTTGTCGAGCATTTTTTTGTAGTGTATTCGCATGGGCCTTGGACAAATATGCATGTGGGAGCTTACGAACCAACATTATGTTTCTCAGTTTGGATTTTATTCCCTCGTACCAAATTGGCCACATGTCCTTGAATGGCCTGAGGAGGCAAGTTGCAACTATCGATAAAACTCAATTCAAGACTTGGATGCATGAACCGTCAGTTGTATTGGATCCGATGCACTAGGTTTCAACTATCGAGGCTCCTACGCTATCATTCCATCAAACAGAAAACACTTTTTTGGAGTATCTCCAACACTAGGATTTTGGTCAATGAGGCATAGTGCAATTTTTGAAGAGGAGGTCGATTTTAAAGGACACTGTGTCGGGTGTTTTTGGCTAGTGTAGTCACATGGGCCTTGGCCAAATAGACTTGCAGGAGCTTACAAAAGTCTGTTATGCTACTTGGTTTGGATTTTATGCCCCCAGACCAAATTGACCACATGTCCCTAAATGGCTTGAGGAGGCGAGTTGCAAATCACGATAAAACTCAAACCGAGACTTAGATGCATGAACCGTTGGCTGCATTGCATTAAGAGTACTGATTTTTAGCTAGTTCGACCCCTACACTATCATTATGTCGATGGAAAAAACATTTGTTGGAGTATCTCCAACACTAGAGTTTTGGTCAATAAGGCATAGTGCAATTTATGAAGATGAGCTTGATTTTCAAGAACACTGTATCGAGTAATTTTTTTCTAAAGTAGTCACATTGGCCTTGGCCAAACATACATGTGGGAGTTTATGGAACAACATTATGCTTCTCCATTTGGATTTTATGCCCTCTGACCAAATTGGCCACATGCCCTTGAATGGCTTGAGGAGGTGAGTTGCAACTATCGATAAAAATCAAACCAAGACTTAGACGCATGAACCATTAGATGCATTGGATCCAAAGCACTAGGTTTCATCTATTGGGGCTCCTACACTATCATTCCATCGACCGAAAAATAATTTGTTGGAGTATCTCCAACACTAGGATTTTGGTCAATGAGGCATAGTGCAATTTCTGAAGAGGAGGTCAATTTTAAAGAACATTGTGTCAGGTATTTTTGGCTAGTGTGGTCACGTGGACCTTGGCCAAATAGAATTGTAGGAGCTTATGAAATTCTGTTATGCTACTCGGTTTGGATTTTATGCCCCCAGACCAAATTGACAACATGTCCCTAAATGGCTTGAGGAGGCAAGTTGCAACTCACGATAAAAATCAATCCGAGACTCATATGCATGAAATGTAAGTTGAATTGGATTAATTGAACTGAGTTTCAGATAGTGGGGCTCCTACGCTATCATTTCATCAACTGAAAAACCATTTGTTGGAGTATCTCCATCACTAGGGTTTTGGTCAATGAGGCATAGTGCAATTTCTGAAGATGAGCTCGATTTTCAAGAACACTCTATCGAGCTTTTTTTTCTAGTGTAGTCACATGGGACTTGGCCAAACATACATGTGGGAGATTAAAAAACAACATTATGATGTTCGGTTTGGATTTTATGCCCTTGAACCAAATTGGCCACATGTCCTTCAATGGCTTGAAGAGGCGAGTTGTAACTATCAATAAAACTCAAACGGCGACTCGAATGGATGAACCGTCAATTTCATTGGATTCAGAGCACTAGGTTTCAACTATTGGGGCTCTTATGCTATCATTCCATCGGCTAGAAAACAATTTGTTGGAGTATCTTCAACACTGGGATTTTGGTCAATGAGGCATAATGCAATTTCTGAAGAGGAGGTCGATTTTAAAGAACACTATGTCAGGTGTTTTTGGCTACTGTAGTCATGTGTGCCTTGGCCAAATAGACTTGTGGGAGCTTACGTAAGTCTGTTATGCTACTCGGTTTGGATTTTATGCCCCCAGACCAAATTGACCACATGTCCCTAAATGGCTTGAGGAGGCGAGTTGCAACTCACGATAAAACTCAAACCGAGACTCAKATACACAAACCRTCARTTGCATTGGATTAAGAGCACTGGGTTTCAGCTARTGGGGCCCCTAAGATATCATTTTTTCGATCGAAAATCCATTTGTTGGAGTATCTCCATCACTAGGGTTTTGGTCAATGAGGCATAGTGCAATTTCTGAAGATGAGCTCGATTTTCAAGAACACTCTATCGAGCTTTTTTTTCTAGTGTAGTCACATGGGACTTGGCCAAACATACATGTGGGAGATTAAAAAACAACATTATGATGTTCGGTTTGGATTTTATGCCCTCGAACCAAATTGGCCACATGTCCTTCAATGGCTTGAGGAGGCGAGTTGTAACTATCAATAAAACTCAAACGGGGACTCAAATGGATGAACCGTCAATTTCATTGGATCCAGAGTACTAGGTTTCAACTATTGGAGCTCCTATAATATCATTCCATCGGCTAGAAAACAATTTGTTGAAGTATCTTCAACACTGGGATTTTGGTCAATGAGGCATAATGTAATTTCTGAAGAGGAGGTCAATTTTAAAGAACACTATGTCGGGTGTTTTTGGCTACTGTAGTCATGTGTGCCTTGGCCAAATAGACTTGTGGGAGCTTACGTAAGTCTGTTATGCTACTCGGTTTGGATTTTATGCCCCCAGACCAAATTGACCACATGTCCCTAAATGGCTTGAGGAGGCGAGTTGCAACTCACGATAAAACTCAAACCGAGACTTAGATGCATGAACCGTCAGTTGCATTGGATTAAGAGAGCTAATTTGCAGCTAGTGGGGCCCCTACGCTATCATTCTGTCAATCGAAAAACAATTTTTTGGAGTATCTTCGACACTACGGTTTTGGTCAATGAGGCATAGTGAAATTTCTGAGGATGAACTCAATTTTCAAAAACACTCTATCGAGCATTTTTTTCTAGTGTAGTCACATGGCAATTGACCAAACATACATGTGGGAGCTTACGGAACAAAATTATTCTACTTAGTTTGGATTTTATGCCCTCAGACCAAATTGGCCACATGTCCTTGAATGGCTTGAGGAGGCAAGTTGCAACTATCGATAAAACTCAAACCATGACTCAAATGCACAAACTGTCAGTTTCATTGGATCCAGAGCACCAGGTTTCAGCTATTGGGGCTCATAGGCTATCATTACTGAAACCCCAACTTTAAACTAGGATTTGATCCTCTCACCCATGTCAAAGACGTTGAGAGAGAATGGAGAAAAAATTGGTACAAGGAAAAAAGGTTTGGACTCACTTGTTTTCTAATACATTGGATGATTTCCCTTATAAATGGTATAAAATAGAAGAAGCACATAGATAAACCTTCACCTAGAAGTACCTCAGAGGAAACTTCATCAAATATTTTCCTTTTAACCCTACAATAACCAACTTGACTGACACAATCAAAGAAATAAGAGATTGCATTAAAAAAAATGGCACCAAAATAAAATAGACAAAAGGGAAAGCGCAAGTTGACATAGGGTCGACCTCAACTTGTAATTTCATAACATGCCATAATTAAAGGATTCATACTGCATGTCGAATTGACATGGAAAATGAAATTTTTCTTAGAAAAATATCCAAATGGAGAAAGGACAACCGAGAGATAGCCAAACAAGTAAAATATGTATTGAAGTTGTTAAAGCATGATAACCATGAATCCTCAGACCAAGTCAAATTTCCACCTTCTTACAATGAAGTCCATCAAGCAGAGTGTAAATTAGATGAATCTAAGCCACCAAAATGGATGGATGTAGAAATAAACTTCAAAGAAGTCGACATATCAAATGATGGTTGACCCAAAATGGCTTGCATTGGTGACTATTGGATTAAGAAGCAAACCATGAGGATATTCGACCTTGTAAAGGAGTATCGATACGTCTTTTCCAGGGACTATAAGGATTTGAAAGGATTGGTTAAAGAAATGGGTGAAATGAAAATCTAGCTAATACTAGGAGAAAAAACCATAAAGAAGCAACCATATAAATTGTCCCACAAATATAAAGAAATTGTTCAAAAAGAGATCCAACATATGTTATCAGTTGGAATCATATACCCTATATATGTTGGCAAACATGTTGAAAAATACAATGCCAATGCTAAATTTATCACTACAACTATTGCCATTATGACATGCCCTCTAAAATCCAATGCAATTTCTAATGCACACACCTTAAGGAAGCTAATTTGGGCATTGAATTTGTTGCTAAAATTATGCAAATTACAGTTTCACACTAAATCTCCAAAAATGAAGCAAAATGTTGTCCTAAATACAAAATGATGTTTTGTGTCAAATTAAGTGCAAGAAATTCCACTCAATGAAAACAAAATACACTAAAAAGTATGCTAAAGTTAGAACTAATCACATTACTTATCTTTATTCTCTAAACCTCACTAAAAAAACTTGTTTTCCCAAGAGTCACTCAAAAATTTATTTGTTGGTAAAGGCCAATGATCTTCCTTCTTGCATGATAATTGTGCCTATGCCTTTTCTCGAGGAATCACGTTACAAAAAAAAAGTCTTCATGAAGTTAGGAAGATCAAGTACTGGGGTTGTAAACATAGCATCCTTCAAATCCTGGAAGGCTTGATCTACTTCTTCAATACAACCGAAAACATTTTTCTTAAGTAAGGAAGTGAGAGGAAAAAAAATGTTTCCATATTTCTTGACAAAATTTATATAATACTCTATTATACCAAGGAAATCTCATAAACGTTTAAGAATCTTAAGATGTTCCCAATCTGTCATTGCTTCAATATTTTTTTGGGTTCACTCATACACCATCCTTACTAACAATATGGCCCAAATATTCCACTTCTAATAGACCAAAGGTACATTTGGACCTTTTGAGAAATAATTGATGATGATAAAGTAGTTGTAATACCTAATCCACATGGGAAACATGGGATTACCAAGTTTTGTTGTATATTACGATGTCATAAAAAAATACAAGGAAAAAATGATGTATAAAGGATTTAAAGATGTGGTTCGTGAGACTTTGTAAGGTGGACGGTGCATTGCAAAGGACAAAGGGAATCACCAAGAACTCATAATGGAATTCATGAGTGAAAAAACAAAGTTTAGGAATATCAACTTCCTTCATACGAATTTGGCAACAGCCAGGATTGTAATATACCAGATATAAAAAGTATGCAAAACAAAAATAAAATGCTAGAAATGGTAGAATAACAGTAATATAACCAACATAATCTCCATAATAACACATAAATGATATAAGAATAACAACATAAATAACACTTTGACTCAGAAAGCAATGTTCACAGGCCTCTTCGAGGGGGAAACTTCCAATCGAGCACCGCTCTGTTACAATAATCTCCAAGCTAGGGTTTTCATACCCTCGACCCTTATTTTTACTAAATATGTCTATCAAGAGAAGCATCTAGAGGAAGATCCTTCTAGAAGCGGAAGCTTCTATTAGGTCTTCTTACATCTGCCTTATTCTATTTTATTGAACGACCTTATTAATATTGACCTTTATTACATCCGAATATATTGATCTACCTATGTGCGGTTTAGGACCCTAACATGTCCACCCCCTTAAAACTAGCCTTGTCCTCAAGGCTTGAGATGTGGAAACTACTGCAGAATGGTAGTTATTTCCCAAGTGGAATATGTTGGAGTTGTATCTTTCCACTGGACTAGCACTTCCTTGATGGTTCTCTAACGTAGGCACCGCTCACGCTGGTCCAAAACTGCTTCTGGTTGTAGCCAAATGGATCCTTTTCCAACTAACTCGGGAAGGTTGGTTTGAATTTGGCACCTAGTTCCAATCACCTTCTCTAAGCATGAAACATGAAAAACAGAATGTACCTTTGACTGACTGGGCAGAGCTAACTGATAGGCAACTTGTCCCACATGCTTGAGAATTGTATAAGGACCATAAAATTTGGGTGCTAGCTTTTGACAATGCTCGTCCATGAGGTAATTTTGCTTGTATGGTTGCAGTTNAGTTGCAGAAACACTTGATCCCCTTCTGCAAATTGACATTCAGAAAGACCTTGATTTGCTTGTTGCTTCATGCGATTATGTGCCATGACCAAGTTCTCTTTAAGGATACGAAGAATATCCTCTTGAACTGTAAGTGTTTGGTCAACCGCCTGGACCTTCGAGGTACCCGATAAGTATGAGAGAACTAAAGGTGGCTTCTGTCCATATACCGCTTCAAAAGGAGTCATGCGTGTATTTGTATGGTAGGAAGTGTTGTACCACCATTCAGCTAGGGGTAACCATCGAGCCCACTGATTTTGCTTTTCAGAGGAAAAACACCTTAGATATGTTTCCAAACACTTGTTGACAACTTTTGTTTGACCATCAGTCTAGGGATGATAAGTTGTGCTAAGATGCAATTGGGTGCCCTATAGCTTAAATAGTTCTTGCCAAAAATTGCTTCTGAAAGTTGGGTCACGATCAGAAACAATAGACTGCGACATGCCATGAAGCTTGAAGACCTGGTCCATGAAAATTTGAACCACCGTGGATGCAGTAAATGGGCATTAACGAGCGTAGAAATGAGCATACTTGGAAAGGTGATCCACAACCACCATTATGACTGATTTATTTCCCAATTTGGGTAAGCCGGTAATAAAGTCCATTGAGATATCCTTCCAAATAGCAGGTGGAATTGGAAGTGGTTGCAGTGTGCTCGGAGATTTGATTGTTTCTCCCTTGTTGTGTTGACACACCTCAGATTCAGTGACAAAATTATGGATGTCCTGTTTCATACCATCCCATAAAAAGGAATGTTTGACCCTGTCATAGGTTTTGGTGAACCCAGAGTGCCCCGTTATGGGTGTAGCATGAAGCTCAGAAAGTACCGTGGATTTAAGTTTTGATTGTTTTCTTAAATACAAACGACCTTTGTATCGAAGCTCATCCTGGAGCCAAGAGTACCCTGGGGGAGCTGGAGCATTGGTCTGCAATTGTTGGATCAGATGCAAACTTTTGGAATCTTGTAGCCATTCCTAGCACACAACTTGGAGCCAATCTGGTACAATGAAGGAAAGAGAAAAAAGGTATCCCTCTTCTTCATATTTTCGAGACAGTGCATCTGCCACCACATTGTCTTTGCCATTCTTGTAAATGATCTCATAATCATATCCAAAGAGCTTAGTCACCCATTTTTGTTTCTCCAGGGAGGAAATGCGTTGTTCCAGAAAGTACTTGAGGCTTTGATGGTCTGTCTTAATTTGGAAACGTTTCCCCAAGAGATACGGGTGCCACAGATCAACGGCATGCAGAATATCCAACATTTCCTTTTCATAAATGGGTTTTCCTAGATTCATTTCAGATAGTTGCTTGCTGGTGAAGGCCAAAGGTTGACCCTCTTGCATAAGGACAACACTGATTCCTTTCCCTGAGGCATTAATTCCAACACAAAGGTCTTTATGAAATCAGGAAGGGCCAGAACCGGAGTGGTGCACATGGCTGTCTTCAAGGTTTGAAAAGCTTGAGCATCGGCTGGAGTCCAAGTGAAAGAGTTCTTTTTTAGGAGAGAAGTGAGAGGTGCTACAATATTTCCATAATTCTTAACAAACTTGCGGTAATACCCTGTTAAGCCCATAAATCCACGCAATCTTTTGAGAGTCTTTGGGTGTGGCCAGTCTTGCATAGCCTCAATATTTTTCAGATCCACCTTGACGCCATCCTTGCCAACCAGATGACCCAAGTATTCTACTTT
The DNA here is from genome assembly GCA_032191745.1 of Picea mariana. Classification (NCBI taxonomy): domain Eukaryota; kingdom Viridiplantae; phylum Streptophyta; class Pinopsida; order Pinales; family Pinaceae; genus Picea; species Picea mariana. The sequence continues at coordinate 173 of JASDQU010384621.1, read as the reverse complement.
TGAGGCACCAAAATCAAATTTAGACTATTTCAAGAAAAGTTGGTTCTGAGAGAGTAGATGGAGAACTCGATCCACATGAGTAAGATGGTATGTATAGGTTTTTCTATAGATGAGGATATCATCAAATAAAACTAAGACAAAATGATGGAGAAAGGGATGGAAGACATGATTCG
>JASDQU010384615.1:0-11056 GCA_032191745.1 Picea mariana | reverse complement strand
GAGTAGGAACTGGTCGTACTTTTTTTGTCTACAAGACTCATTGAGGAGCGAGAGTTCGGAGTTCGATTCGGAGCGTCCATGGACAAACGTCGATTAAAAGGTACCTCTATCATCCTTCATTCTCATGTATTAGTTTGTGTAGATCTGAAAGGAAGTCAGTGTCCACATTAAGCACTTTCTATCTTAGAGTTTAGGGTCTAGCTCTTTGAGGCAATCTACCTGTCTGCAGGGAGATTTTCCTACAACATGGTGTATTCTGGAAGTACTTAGACTGCTTTTTATAGGTCTTTATAGATGATATCCTCATCTATTCCAATAAATAAAGAGAACGCGAGGAACACTTGCGAGTGGTGTTGTCTTGCCTTAGAGAGAACAAATTGTATAGAAAGTTGTCGAAGTTTTCTTTATTCTAGAAATAAATTCACTATTTAGGTCATATCATTTCCAGTGAAGGAATCTCTATGGATCCAAAAAAGGTAAAGGCCATTATGGAATGGCCAGTGCTGAAAAATGATCATGAGGTAAGAAGCTTCATGGGGCTAGCAGGTTATTATCGGAGATTTGTGGAAGGGTTCTCTAAAATAGAGAAACCCATCACCACTTTGCAGCAGAAGGGGGTTTGGTATGAATGGATAGAAGAATGTGATAGTGCATTCATCGAGCTTAATAGGTTACTAACTATTGCAACAATTCTACGATTGTCGGATATGGAAAAGGACTTCAAAGTCTACACGGATGCCTCGAAGTAAGGGTTGGGGGCCATGTTAATGCAGGATGGAGGAGCGATAGTGTATGCGTCGAGGAAGTTGAAACAACATGAGGAGCTTTATTCTACTCATGATTTGGATTTGGCAACTGTAATGCTAGCTATGAAAATTTGGAGGCACTATCTAGTGGGGCAAAATTTTGAGCTCAAAACGGACCATGGGGTGAAAGTTTAAAAGATCTCTTCACTCAAAGGGATCTCAATGCCAAGCAGAGGCAGTGGAGTGAGTTTATGAGTGAGTACGATTTTGGAATTTCATACATCAAGGGAAAGGAAAATGTGGTTGCAGATGCCTTGAGTAGGAGACCACGTATCTTCTCCTTAGTACCCTTAAAAGTCAATCTTAGGGAGAAGGTGTTGGGGAAACTCCTTGGATATAGTTGGTATTTAAAGGGTACTTCAACCCTCCAGAGTGGGAAGCAATTAGATCCAAAGTATGAAGGATATATCCTAGAATAATATGGAGTATTAAGATATCAAGGAAGTATGTACATCCCTGAAGGTGGGGATATTCGAAGCATCATACTGAAGGAAGCTCATAGATCACTTTATTGTGCATATCTAGGTGTGAAGAAAATGTACACAAACATGAAGAAGATTTTCTTCCGGGTAGGCATGAAGCATGATGTAGTCCATTTCATCGCAAAGTGCCTAGAGTATCAACAAGTGAAATCCGATCACCACCACCCCACAGGTCTCCTACAACCACATGATGTCCCTATGTCCAAGTGGGAAGTCATTTCTATGGATTTTGTTGTGGGATTTCCGCTCACATCGCATAGACACAATGCCATTCTTGTGATAATTGATAAGTTAACCAAGAGTGCTCATTTTATTTTGGTTACAGACACTTACGATGTCACTGATGTGGAATGAATTTTTGTAAGTGAGTTCATCTCTTTGCATGGGATACCCAACAAGATCATTTCAAATAGGTACTCCAGATTCACTTTTAGGTTTTGGACAAGTTTGCAGTCAGTGTTGGGGAATCAGTTGAACTTAAGCACAACTTATCATCCTGAAATAGATGGGAAAACTGAGAGATTAAATCAAGTTATGGAAGACATGCTTAGGATGTATGTTATGGATAATCAAACCCATTGGGAGAAGTACCTATCTTTGGTAGAGTTCACCTACAATAATAGTTTTCATAGTTCCATCAGAATGCCACGCTACAAAGATTTGTATGGAAGGCCATGCATAACACCGTTGAGTTGGGAAAGGCTAGAATACTGAATGACAGTTGGGCCAGAATTGATTCAAGAGATGGAGGAACATGTGATTCAGATTAGGCAGAGACTAAAGGAAGCACAGGATAGACAAAAAAGTTATGTTGATGCACAAAGGACTGACCGAAGTTATAAAGTGGGAGATCAATTTTTCATTCGTATCAGGCCTAATACAAGTACCATTCAGTTCAGGAAGGGGACAAATTTTTCACCTCAATTTATAGGACCGTTCAAAATCTAAGAGAGAATTGGACTCATTGCTTATCGTCTCGTACTACCATCCCACTTACATAAAACTCATAATGTTTTTCATGTATCTCTTATACGTCATTTCGTTGCTGACAAATCTCATAAACTTAATTGGAAGGAATTGTTGGTATCGGACGTGGGAACCCTCATGGTAGAACTGTTACGCATATTGGACCATAGGGTCCGACAGCTCAGGAACCATTTGGTAGACCAAGTTAAGGTCTAGTGGGACAAGTATAGCCTAGGATCTATTACTTGGGATGATGTCGAGACCTTATGGCGAAATCATCCCTCACATTTTTTTACCACCTAGGGAATATGTTTCTCGAAGGTTGGGTGTATGTAATGCCACCTTTTGACTTAGACATCTAGGATTACATAAGGCCTAATCACATTTATTTTTTATTCAAAACTATTAATGATACACTTGAACTTTTAAGATGTATGAATCTATGTGAATGACAATTCTATGAATGTTTAACATTATTTGAATGATGATGAATATTATGAAATCTATTATGTAAATGTCAATTCTATGAATGTTTAACGTTATTTGAATGATGATGGATATTATGCAATCTATTATGAGAATGTCAATTCTATGAATGATTAACGTTATTTGAATGATGATGGATATTATGCAATCTATTATGAGAATGTCAATTCTATGAATGTTTAACATTATTTGAATTATGGGGATATTGTGCGATCTATTTCTAACTTGAAAATTTTGAAATTTAAAGTTGTTGGTATGTGGATATGGAATTGAGATTATTGTTGAATTCATTTACATGATGATACTGCATAGATATGTATGAATTTGTGTTATAGACTAATTTGCAGGTCAATGGGCTATGAAATAGCCAAAGGATAATGATAATAAAAGTTAATGTCGTGAACATCGATCGAGAAACCATATGGTATGAATCTTTATATGTGAAATTATGTTGGTTCAAATGCATTGCTATGATATATGGACCAGTGCAGGTTTTTCAGGTGGTGAGACTGCCTAAAACTGAATATACGATGACAAAATTACCAGTAACATAGTGCCACTATATATTCCATGGTAGGGTGTGGACCCTAGTCCTATTAGGAGGGGTGGAGGAATTTCCCATCGTGTATCCTCTTAAACTTGGAGTCATGGGAGGACGGTGTTATCTCACACTCCCCTAGACGTGTGATGATGACTGCCAGTTTCCTGCTGGGGAAGCTTGGTCAAGAGAGTGACACTTCTGCTTACAATTTCTATTTGGAGTTATTTCAATATAGTTGATGCTCCAAGATAGTCCAGTAGAGGAAGGATAGGGATGGAAGACGAAAATAAGTTAGCGAGGAAGGATGAATAGAAATAGTGGAGAGTGTATGGGGATTTTTCCTTATAGTGGAATTTATTGTTTTCCCTTTTTTAAAAGAGAATATGTAAATATGTATATTTATAATTGCTTAACTAAACTACAATTATCTAAATGAACATTGTTGTGCTAAATTATTATAATTGAGGGATTTTGTGAACATTTTAAATAGTTTACTATCTTTTATGAAATGAATGGTCTTGTTGATTGGATTGGATGCATACAATAATTACTATAGGTGTGATAATTATTTTCATTGGTACATGCATGAGCCTTGTATGTGCTAGCTATGCATGCAGTTCTTGCACATGTACAATAGTATGTATAAGTTTTTTTTTTTCTTACTGATAATGTTGTTTATTTGATGTGGATGTATGAACAATGTGTCATTACCCTTGTATTGTAAATTACTCTAAATTCAGGAAAAAGTTTCTTGAAGGGTGGGTGTATGTAACAACCCTAATTAACTATGTAATTATCATTAATGATGAATATTAATTTAATTAATTATTAAAATATATTAATGAGTCTTTATTATTTTATTATTAAAAGGTGGGTGAAGTAATTAATGGGGGGATAAGGTTGTTGGGATTTAATTGGGGGATAAGGTGGTTGAGAATTAATGAGGGGGAATTGAGAGAGGAGGATAAGGAAGAAGGGGAGGACTTGGAAGGGGATAATTATTTATGTTTGAGGTTTTCTAAATTGCAAAAGAGGGAGAGAAGGAGGAATTTGGAGGAGTGGTTTTGGGGACTCTCATAGGTCACTGGTGTTGCTGGGAATTTTGGGCGTGGGGGCCACGAAACCCCAAGAATTCATGGAGCTAGGGAGCCAGAGAGGTTGTTCCTAGCTAGATGGGAGGTTAATATTCAATCTGGGTAAGAACAAGGGCAAGAACAAGTACAATATCGAACAAATAATGGACTAGATAAACCGACCTGTAGGTGGAGGTATGTATTATGTTGTTGTTATATTTTTTTTGTTCTTGTTGTTATCATTAATATGCTACTATTATCATTATTCTTCTTATGTTATCATTATTCTACTGTTGTTGTTTATTCCTGGTTTATTCAAGTATAAGAAGGTCATTAAAAGAAATTCTAAACTAAAATTTAGAAAACCTTTATTTAGTTTGAGTCATAAAAATAACTAGGCTCTACATTGCTCATGTGGATTGATTTCTCCATCTACTCTCTCAGCACTAAAGTTTCCTCATACAATCTAAATGTTCTTTTGGCGCCTCAAAAGTCGAGTACTTGGGTCATCTTGTTGGCAAGGCCGGTGTTAGGGTGGATCCTAAAAAGATTGCAACTATGCAAGATTGGCCTCACCCAAAGACTCTCAAAATATTACATGGATTTCTCAGTTTAACGGGTTATTATCGTAAGTTTTTTAAGAATTATGGAAAGACTATGACACCTCTCACTACTCTCCTTAAAAATAATTCTTTCACTTGGACTCCAGAAGTTGCTCATTATTTTCAAACCTTGAATATGGACATGTGCACCACCCCAGTCCTGGCCCTTCCTGATTTCACAAATACCTTTATCCTGGAATGTGATGTTTTCAGGAAAGGAATTGGAGCAATCCTTATGCAAGAGGGCCAACTTTTGGCTTTTGCCAACAACCAACTGTCAGAGCAACATTTGGGCAATTCAATCTATGAAAAGGAAATATTGGTTATTATGCATGCCATGGATCTTTGGTGCCCTTATCTATTGGGGAAATGCTTCCAAATTAAGAGAGATCATCAAAGCCTCAAGTATTTTCTGGAACAACCCCTTTCCTCCCTAGAGCAACAAAAATGGATGACTAAGCTCTTTGGATATGATTATGATATCATTTACAATAAAGGCAAAGAAAATGTTGTTGTCGATTCACTTTCCAGAAAATATGAAGATGAAGGGCCCCCCTTTTCTCTCTCCTTAATTGTACCATATTGGCTCCAAGTTGTTCGCTAGGAATGGCTACAAGATCCGAAAAGTTTGCATCTGATACAAAAATTGCAGGCCAATTCTCCAGTTTCCCCAGGGTACTCTTGGCTCAATGATGAGCTTCGATACAAAGGTAATTTTTATTTAAGTAAACTGTCAAAGATTAAATCCATGGTACTTTCGGAGCTTCATGATACACCCACCGCTGGGCACTCAGGGTTTACCAAAACCTATGGTCGGGTCAAACATTCTTTTTTTTGAGATGGTATGAAACATGACGTTCACAATTTCATGGTCGAATGTGATGTTTGTCAACACAACAAGGGATAAACATCCAAAGCTCTTGGAACACTACAACCTCTTTCAATTCCACCTTCTATTTGGAGGGATATCTCTATGGATTTTATTGTAGTCTTACCTAAATCGAGCAATAAATTGGTCATCATGGTGGTATTTGATCGTCTTTCCAAGTATGCTCATGTTTTCGTTCCTTAACACCCATTTACAGCCTCCAATGTGGATCAACTTTTCATGGACAGGTCTTCAAGATTCATGGCATGCCTCATTCTATTGTTTATGATCACGACCCAACTTTCATCAACATTTTTTGGAAAGAAATGTTCAAGCTACAAGGCACCCAATCACATCTTAACATAGCTTATCATCCCCAAAATGATGGTCAAACTGAAGTAGTCAACAAGTGTTTGGAAACATATTTGAGGTGTTTTGCATTGGAAAGGAAAAATCAATGGGCTCAATGGTTACCACTAGTTGAATGGTGGTACAACACTTCTTACCATACAACTACCTGCATGACTCCTTTTGAAGCAGTATATGGAAAAAATCCATCGTACGTTCTCTCATACTTGCCAGGTGTCTCGAAGCTCCAGGCAGTTGACCAAATGCTTACAGTTCAAGAGTCTATTCTCCGTACCCTCAAAGAGAATTTGGTCATGGCCCAAAATCACATGAAGCAACAAGAAGATCAAGGTTGCTCTGAATGTCAATTTGCAGAAGGAGATCACGTGTTTCTTTGACTGTAACCTGACAAGAAAAATTCCCTCAAGGCTGACTATTGTGAGAAACTGGCGCCCAAATTTTATGGTCCTTATACCATTCTCAAGTGTGTGGAATAGGTGGTTTATCAGTTAGCTTTGCCCAATCATTCTAAGCTCCATCATGTTTTTCATGTTTCCTGCTTAAAGAAGTTGATTGGAACTAAGTGTCAAACTCAAACCAACCTTCCCAAGTTGGACGAAGAATGCCCCATTTGGATACATCCACAATAATTTTTGGACCAGCGTGAGCATCATCTGTGCCAGCGCACCATCAAGGAAGTTTTAGTCCAGTGGAAAGATACAACTTCAACAGATGCCACTTGGGAACCAACTACCATTCTGCAACAATTTCCTCATCTCAAGCCTTGAGGACAAGGTTGTTTTTAAGGGGGAGGACATGTTAGGGACCCAACTTCTCACATAGGTAGAATAATATATTTACATGTAATAAAGGTCAATATTAATAAGGCCTAAAAATAAGGAAGAATGAGTCAAATGTAAGAAGACCTAATAGAAGCTTTCACTTCTAAAAAGATCTTCCTCTAGATTTTTCTTTTGGATATACATATTTAGTATAAATAGGAGTAGAGGGTATGATAAGTTTTGTCTTGGATATTATTGTAATAGAGCTATGCTTTGCTGGAGGTTTCCCCATCGAAGAGGCAAGTGAACATTTCTCTCAGTAATCAAAGTGCTCTTTCTAGTGTTATTCTGGTATTATTGTAGTATTATTGTGGTGTTGTTCTGGTTATATCATTGTTTATCTTCCATTTCTAGATAATTATTTATGTTTTTTATACTATTTTATATATGGAATATTACATCCCAACTCCTTATACCCTGACCTCATTGGGGACATACATAGAGAAACAAATAAAGAGAAGACCTCTCTGATACCACTGATCTAGAACTTGAGGTATAATATCTGAAAGGCTTGAATGTCAATAGAGGATAAGAGAAAACATACAAATCTTCCATAAAATTAATCACAATAACATTGACGAAAATCCATGAACTAAATACACCATAAAAACATGAGAAACTAAAGAACTATTGTCAAATATTAACCCTGACATAATATTTCTTCAAGAAACTTTAGTAAACAATGAAATGGTGAAAAGAGTTTTCCTCCAATGTGTTCCTACTTGGAATGTTGTGGCTCTGGATCCATGTGGACATTCTGGTGGTTTGCTGAGTGGTTGGAACTCATCTTATACCGAGCTCTTTGCATTTGATACCCTTCTAGGTATACATCTGGAAGGAAGGTTCAACCATTTAGCGGATAAAGTTAAGATGCTCAATTGTTACGCTCCCTATAAAGATAGGGAGCATTTCTGGCTCCCTATTATTCAATCTGGATTACTGAATGAAGAAGGTATTATAGTGGGTGGAGATCTCAATTTCACCCTTTCTACGAGGGAAGTGTGGGGTGCTTTGGCCATAATTGACCCTCTCTCAAAGTTTTTCAAAAACCTCATTCATTCCTCTGGATTAGTGGATGTTTAGTCGACTAAATTAACACCTACTTGGCGGAATGGTAGAGAAAGTAGCAAGATTAGATCTTGGGTTATCAACTCTACCATCTTGAACCATAATCTGATTTTCCTCCAAATGGACTCCTTCTCCCAGAAATATCCTCCACCTTTAAAATCCATCTCTACATGGATCAAGGATCAAGATTTTTCTTCACTTGTTAAGAAGACGTGGATCTCTATGAATCACTAGTCGGATTCCTCCTCTATACAACTTATGTGTTCAAAATTAAAGAAATTAAAGAAAACAGTGATTCTATGGAAGAGATATAAGAAAGCATAGTTACAATCTGATCTACTTCAAATTGAATCTAAGATGGAAAAAAACTTTGATAAGTGTCTAACACAGATTTTTGATCGGTTTGATCTGGACATCCTTAAGATACTGAAGTAGGAAAAAGAAATGATACTCGTTGTTGAAGAAGATACTTGGCGACTCAGAAGTAGAGTTATTTGGCTCAACAATGGTGATAAGAACACCAAATTTTTCCATAAATATGTCACTCTGAGGAGATCACAGAATACAATTTGGGATATTGAAGATGAAACAGGTGATCTACATTCATCTGAGTTTGAGATAAAAAAGATTGCATTGAAGAAGTTCAAAAAACAATACAAAACGATTGAGGCAGAAGATACCCACAGCGAGATCAAGGTACTTGAACATATGCCAAAATTCTTCAATGAATCATATTGTAATGAGATCAGCAAAGAAGTCATGCTTAAAGAAGTTAAGGAAACTGTCTTCAATATGCCTAAAGACAAAATCCTAGGCCTCGATGGATGGACACAAGAACTTTTTCAGTCTTTCTTTGAGATCTTGGGGGAGGATATTCATAAGGTCATTGAAGAATCCATAGTTTTTGTTTTTATTCCGGGTTCACTTAATGCCACCTTCTTCAGACTTATTCCCAAATTAAATAAACCAGGAAATTTTCACGACTTCAAGCCAATCGCACTTTGTAATTTTATATACAAAGTCATTTCTAAAATTATTGCTCCAAGGATAAAAACAAAATTTGCAGCTTGTATATCACATGAACAATTTGGTTTCTTAAAGGACCGATTAATCTTCGATGTTGTTGTCATAGGACAAGAATGTTTACACTCTACGAAGACAAATAAGCTAAGCAGCATTATTCTCAAGATGGATCTGAAAAAAGCATATGATAAGGTAAGATGAAAATTTCTCAGGATGTTGTTAACTCATATTGGAATAAATTGGGAGGTTTCCCAATGGATCATGGCTTGTATTACCTCAGTTAATATGGTAGCTTTAATTAATGGTTCCCCGACTGACTTTTTCAAAAGTTTTTGCGACCTCCGACAGGGTTGTCCCCTTTCTCCTCTACTATTTCTTGTGGTTGTAGAATGTCTTAGTAGATTATTGAAGAAAGTTGTTGAAGTAGGGACCTTTCACGGACTCAAAGTTTCCACAACAAACATTGTGTCACGTCTCTTCATCGCTAACATCTTAATTCTTGGGGGAGGGAATTATAAAGAGTGGTTGGAATTCAAGTCTATCTTATTTATTTTTTGTACAGCATCGGGTATGGAGGTAAACTATCAAAAATTAGTTTTTCTAACACAGAACATTGAAACCAGTCTTAAATAGAGAATTCTTTCAAATTTCAACATATAGTTCAGTAACCTTGAGAAAGGTATGAAATATTTAGGGTTTTATTTAAAACCAAATGGATGCATATTAATGGATTGGAATTGGTTGATTGAGAAGAGCGTAAAGAGAATTAGCAATCGAAATTTTTGGTAGCTCTCTTTTAGGTGAAAGATTGGTATTAGTAAAAGTTGTACTTCAAAGTAATCATATGTACTGGCTCATGTGTACTTTAAAGTAATCATGTGTACTGCTTCTATTTTGCACAAAATACAAATTAATATTAATTTTAATTAGTAAAAATTAATATCTCCAAATTAGAATTAGCACAAATATTCATTTGAATATTTTTTTTTTTAAATATAATAATACTTTTATTATTAAAATTTTTATTATGAATTTGTTACCTTTTCATAACTGAATTTCATTTAAGAATATTTTCAAATTATTGTTTATATTGTGTTGAAAGGTACATTTTACACCTCAATATTAAATTAGTAAATTAATGTATGATTCTATTTTTAAATTTAACTTAGGATTGACACATGTAGTTGGAGATTTGATCCCTTACTCTTAATAGAACCAGAATTAAGTATGAAAACATATAATCATATATCTTAAATTTAACTTAGGGTTGACACATGTAGTTGGAGATTTGATCCCTTACTCTTAATAGAACCAGAATTAAGTATGAAAACATATAATCATATATCTTAGAGTAATATATTCTTGCTCTTAAGAAAACCAGAGTTAAGTATGGAAAAATATAATCATATATATTAGAGTAACATATTCTAGGAGTATAAAAGTTTTTTCATATACTTGTAGGAGGAGAACCCTAGCGATGGCGGCGGCCTCCTCTGCAGCTCCGCGCGCCTCTTCGCGTGGGCTCGGCCCTTTCCAGTGCTCGCCCCCCTATCATCCCTCTGCTCGTCGCCCAGACGGCCTCTCCATCTCCCCGTCCGGTCCTCCTCCCTCCTCCGCTCAGCCACATCCTCCGGAAGCCGCGACTGGCGCTTCCTCAGCCGCCCCGTTCATTTCAGCTCCGCCCTCCTTCAAGGACGCGGTCCAAGGCCGCTCCTCTGGCTCTTTTCCTGTGGTTTGAGAAGCCCCGGATCCTGTGATCCCTGTTCCTCAGGAAGCGGCGGACCGCGAAGAATTTTTTAGAACTAATGCTCTGTTTTGCAGGTTTAACAGCTACTGGCCTCGCCTGGCGGATCTGCATTCTTGGATCGCTACAGAATGAGCTCCCCTCCTCGACTTCGAAGCTCATGTCCGCCCCTGTGTTAAAGGATTCTTCGTCGTTATTTTTGCCTCC
>JASDQU010384609.1:0-11056 GCA_032191745.1 Picea mariana | reverse complement strand
AGGCCATCAATCAATACATCAATGATACTATGACAAGACATCAATCCTTTGACATGAATGACAACATAATGCAACACTTTCACCCTTTGGCATTGATGACAATACAAACATTGATGTCAACACCAATCATTGATGGAAACATGTAGACATGGAAATTCTCTTCATCAATAGTCATATCAATCACATCAATGCGACTATCTCTCCCCCTTTGATATCAATGGAAAAGGGTAGTTCTCTCCTTGGGGATGCTCCCCCTGTCTGGATGCCTTTGAGCTTCCTATGAATAATCTTTCCTCTTTTTAACAAGGGATATCACTATGATGCAATGCTAAAGACATGTCGCTCATGCTCCCCCTGTGACCATGCCTCTATGATCTCTATCCAAGAATATAACTCTTTGTCCTGCATCTGGTGAATTTCTCCTCTTGTAATCATGGGAAGAATAATAACTTCCCTTGTGTGTATGTCTCCCCCTACCTTCTCTACAAGGTGAACAATATGCTACCATTGCAATCTTCTTCTGATGCAAATGCCACTGCTCAACCGAAATTGTTCAAGAATAATCTTCTCTTCCTATGACGATCCTTGGACCTGTCCATGCATCAATCATCCAAACACATTCCATACCATAAATCAAGTGTATTCCAATCATACATATTATCTCATGCATCAATCATGAAGTAAAAGATATGTCAAAAATGAATCATGAACAAAACATCAAGCATGTGCACCATGTGCCATATCATGTGCCAACCATGCACATCAACACCATACAATAAGATCTCATCATTGAAGTATATATATGCCAATAATTGTTGGCCCTTGGTTATGAAAGCAAGCAAAGATCAAGGAAGGGAGAATACGAACTTCGCAGAATACACAGTGACTGTTACTGGGATGAAGTCAGCAAAAGAGCAGAAAATACAGAGTGAAGTAATCCATTGAACGAGGAGATCGGGGATGACAGATAAGCAAGAAAGAAAGATCGTGGACAACTCAACAAGCGGGAAAATCCACCATTGGATGCTTTGGAGCACTGCGTGAGAAGGAAGGAAAGCAGGCTGGCAAAGCCCTGAAAATGCAGGTCAAGTTGACCTAGGGTTTAGACACCTAGGATTTTGGTATCTAGGGTTTTGGACACGTAGGTTTCGGCCTAAGGATGTCGGTGAGATATTCTAATGTATAAATAGAGCTCAAGAAGACCTGGGTTGGGTGGTGTCAAGATTGTCATTGTTGTTATCGATCGATCTAGTTGTTGTTGCGAGAGAGAGAGAGAGAGAGAGAGAGAGAAGTGGTGAGGGTGAGAGCCTTCTAGTATTGTAAGATCTTCAGCTGGGTGTGAAGATCAACCCTATAGTTGGGTGCGTACAGAGGGGAGAGAAAGAGAGGAGAAGAAAGAATATTTGTTAGCTAAGAGTGCAGACAAGAACTGTATGCTTCAGCCTAATATATTATAAAGAAAAGTTTTGTGGACGTAGCCCTAGAGGGAGGGTGAACCACGTACATTTTGTGTTGTGTGTGATTGGTATTTTATCTCTATCATTGATATACTGTGATTGCATTACTGTTTTAGATCTGATAAGTAGATGTGCAGAATAGATCTAAGCTGATAAGTGATATATGAATGTTGTGTTGTTCTTGTATTAAACCCACTTGATCTTCCCTTTGGTTGTAGACATCTATGTCCTACAACACCCTTATAACTGCCTCGGGTGATACTGCATCTACTTTGCAGGTGTTGCCGAAAGGGCCAGTAGTTAGGGCTTGTTGGTGTGTTCTTGGAGCTGAACCCTAGGTCTGCCCCTGTGCCAACAAATGGTTTCGTTGTCGGGACAGGAATCTTCTTGAGGGAATGTCAAGGTGGTTCCCATGAAGACAGAGACTCAAAAGTGGATAGAGGATCAAGAAAAGGACTTCACTAAAGCCCAGAAAAAGAACCCTAATCTTAGTTCAGAGGATTGGTTGGAGAAATATATCTTTACTAATATACACGAAATTTTCTTTGGGGGAATCCATCAAGAGTTGTATGAGTGGCTAGCTATATTAGAAGATACCCAATTCGAGATCCAACCTAGAGCTCCTGTGGTTTGGATGTCAGTGTTGATCAAGAAGGTCAAAAGAGTTGTTAGCATCGTATCATGAGCAATACATCACTAGTTTAATAGCACCATTGGAGGGTACATCACAGAGTTTTTTGTTGATAGAGTAGAGTCATACAGCCAAGCTGAGCGATATTTCTTTAAGGGACCCAGAGGAAAATTTTTACAATTCCTGAAGTTGAGACTCAAGATGCTATTACATGAGAAGAACATCTTGAAGATACAGTAGGTTGGTCGGATCTAGAAAGGCTAATGTTCAAGAATTTAGATAGCGACAACGACATAGAAGTTGGACATACGCGCAGTGGGAGAGTGTTCATAGAAGTTCACCTTGTGAACATGTTCAAGCAGAACTATGGGGATGAAGGTTTCTATAGTGGATAAGAGGCGGATCTGATAGACGAAGAACATTTAGAACCTGCTAGGGCAGACGAAGGAAAAGATGAAGAGCTTCGCCGATGAGAACCTGAAACCTTAGAAACAGGGCAGACCATCAAAGTAAGTACTGTTATCCCTCCTATTGATTCAGTAGCATTAAGAAATTAAAGTAATCCCAGCCACCAGAGTGTCCATAGTACTGTCAATAGTAGTCCACCACATATTCAGTCAGGAACCCTAGGAAGATCTATGGAAGATGAGATGAGGCTTCCTATCTTTAGGGGAGATGGATCTGAAGATCCTGATCAGCACTGGTTCCTATGTGAAGCCGTATGGAATATTAAAAATTTCACTGACGAAGCTGTCAAACGAACCAAGTTTAGTACAATTCTAAGGGATCGCACACTGAGCTAGTACATGAAGCTTGTCCAAGGACTTGCACAGCCTAAGCCACTGAATCAGATTAAGAATGCACTGATTGTAGAGTTCAAGAAACCCAAGTCGGAGTCACAATGTATTACAGAGCTAAAAGAGATCAAGCAGAAGGTGGTTGAACCTATTTGGGAATTCGATCAGAGATTCAAAACCATAACAAGCCAATTGACTTTTCAGATCCCAGATGAACAGAAAAAAGAATGGTTCATTGTTGCCCTCTTACCACACATCAGAGTCCCTCTAATGCAACAGAATATTGCTTCGTAGTCTGAGGTGTTGGAGATCACCATGACATTAGAATTAGCCTCTATGGGAGAATCCAACTCAGGTATGAGTCAGATCTTTAGTCAGCTAAATAGTTTGTCTTTGCAAGTCGAAGATATGAATAAAGACAAGGGAAAAGATAAAAGAGAAGACATATGGTGTGTCAGATGCAGATCATAAGGCCATGAAAAGGAACAGTGTCCCATATTTAATGAATACTTGGATTTTGGAGCCCCGAGCCCTTTAAAGAAAGTCACCTTACCTTGGTGCGAGGTATGCAGAAACAAACATTTCCCTAGTGAGTGCTACTACATGCAAAAGTATGTTCATACACCTACAAATTTGTACTATACATTTTGTAAGTCTGTGGGACATGATGATAGGGATTGTAGGGCTTACGATCTCATGCATGAAAGGTCGAGAGACATATCTAAGATTCAAGGCAAAGTACAGCAAGAAGGAAACACTACACAGTATAACTCTCCTGGGAGAGGAAACTTCAATCCTCGCGGTGGATTCAGAGGAAGAGGAAGAGGAAGAGGAGGAGGAATGGGTCGAGGTCGAGGAAAAATCATCTATTATAAATGCGCACAACCAGGACACCTCGCGAGGGATTGCCAGAACCCTTGTACTACCTACAACTATTGGATCTCGTTTGACCATGTTATAGAAGATTGTCCTATGTTTCTAGCTAAGCTTCAGGAAAGACGAGGACCTCAGCAGAACCCGCAAGTGAAACTGATATATGTTGAACCTTGCAAAGAATACCCTAGAGTCATTGTTATAACCAGAGGAGGAGTTATTATAGGAGATGACAGAATGACCCAAGGGAAGACTACAGAAGATTCAGGAATTAGGAAAGCTACACAAAAGACATAAATGTTTGATGCAAAGAAAGAAATACAAATATTTGAGGAAGCCATAAAAGAATTCAGAGGAGACCAAGGCTCTTCATTGGAGACAAGACCAGAAGAGAGAGAATATGGAATGCTTCTGGCATTTGATCAATCTGCTTCGCCAAAAGAAGGAAAAGAGGTAAGCAAGCTCATGGAATTTTTATATACTTGTATTAATTTGATTCAAGATGAAAGTGTTGTACAAGAGTTACAAAATTTAATCAGACAATATGAGCTAGGAAAGATAGACCCCTTACTTAATAGGGCAGTACACCAAATCAGTAAGAAGAGAAGGAAAAATAAGGAATTATATTTGAATGCTCAAATAGGAGAGTATGAGATAGATTATGTAGTCCTCGACTTAGGATCGGAGGTCAGTGTCATGACGAAGAAAACCTAGGCGCTGATGGGAAAACCAAAGTTGATCTATTCTCCTATCAGGCTTAGGATGGCTAATTAGCAAGTTGTAAGCCCTTTTGGCAGATTAGAACATGTCCCTGTGGACATTGATGGAGTAAGAAAATTTGCATATTTTGAAGTAATTGAAATAGTTGATGATAGTTGTCCTTACCCTGTGTTGTTAGGAATTGATTGGGCTTTCAATAATTCCACTGTGGTTGATTTAAAGAAAAGATGTATGACTTTTGAAAGAGATGGCCTTGGGGTCATTGCACCTTTAGATATAGATGAAGGTCAGTGATACACAGAACCTATCATAGAATAAGACCATGCATATGCACTAGAAAATATATACAAGCTAACAACCAAACAAAAGAACTACATTAATCCTACAACCGATGGAAACTTAAGCTGGCGAAGTGACAATGTATGTTCATCAGACTCAGAAGAAGCACTGGAGAATTGGTAGAATAAGATGTATGAAGTATCTATAAGAAGATGTGATAGATTAACTAGAGAAGTTCATTGGATTGGCACAACAGTAAGCAAATTACCGACCTTTGATGGTCTGAATCCTTTAGAAACCTTCTTGTCGGACTTTGAAGAAAGTGTACCAATACAACAAAGATTATTGGCAATGGATTAGGCCTTGAAATCCACACCAACAAGATGGTGGGGGGCACACAAAACTAACATTACAGGTTGGGTACAATGTCGTACCCTGATGAGAGTGTGGTTCTCAGCACAAGTAGAAGGTTGCAAAGTTCGGTACACAGGTCGAAGTTGTCCAAAGGACCATGTGCGGAGTTGTGAGGAAGCATGGAGCAACATTTCTCAAGAACAATGAGTACACAAATTCAATAACATGTTGGACACGACACCTATCAACTGGTACCTTCAAGCAGAGTTGTGCCTCATCACTATGGATTGGGAAGGTATGACTTAGAATTATGTAACTACATTCCTATTTGAAATCAAATTTCCTTCAGTAGATCAAGCACTACAGATTGTGAGACATAAAGTATTCGAGGAGGCATCTAGCCTTCCTTTGGAACAAGAAGAGGATGAATGGACTGCGCCTCTCCAGAAACTACAAGGTTGTTACAACATCAATGTTGATGAAGACAATGATCCTAGGAAAGTGAACATCACAGAAACAGAAGGCCAAAGAGACGTGGAAGGACCAGGAGTTCATCTACCATTTATTGGACAGTCGATCAAGCTTAAGAAGGTTAATATTGGAACATAGCAGACATAAAATTTTGCAAATGTTGGAGATTACTGGGATGTTGCCACCATTGACAAAATTACAGAGGTACTGCATGAATATCAGGACTTGTTTCCAACCAATTTCACTAATATGAAGGGCATTAAAGGAACTATGGGAGAGATGAGGATTCCTTTAAAGCCAGATGCAAGACCAGTTAAACAGAGACCTTATAAATTGAAACCTAAATATAAGGAAAAAGTGAAGATTGAGCTTGACAGAATGTTGGAAGTAGGAATCATAGAACCTGTTGAAGAGTCATAGTGGATCAGCCCTATGGTGGTACAAGACAAGAAGACAATAGAAATCAGGATATTCGTAGATCTCAGGAAGCTGAATGATGCCTGTTTGCATGACCCCTTTCCTACACCATTCACTGATGAAGTGTTAGATAATGTGGGATGCCAAGAGGTATATTCTTTTACAGATGGATTTTCATGATACCATCAGATCCGGATTGCCAAGGAAGACCACCATAAGACCACATTTGCAACAGAATGGGGATCCTACCTATATACGGTAATGCCATTCGGACTGAAGAATGCCCCAGCCATCTTTTCCAGGGTGGTGGTCGAAGCATTCAAGGAATTTCTCCATAAATTTTTAGAAGCATATTTTGATGATTGGACTATTTTTAGTTTATTGAAGAATCATATTGAATGTTTAAGGCTAATGTTGGATAAATGCAAGCAGTGCCAAATTTCCTTGAACCTGAAGAAATGCATTTTCTTTTCACAATTTGGAGTTTTGTTAGGACATATTGTATGTAAGCAAGGATTGTTGGTAGATCCATCCAAGATCGCCATTATAGTTGATCTGTCCCCTCCTACTTCAGTTAAATAGTTGCGCACTGCGTTGGGACACACGGGCTACTAAAGGAAGTTCATTAAGGGCTATGCTCAAATTACAGCACCCATGGAGAAGTTGTTGAAGAAGGATTGTCAATTTAGTTGGACAAAAGAATGCCAACAGAGCTTTGACACACTGAAACATAAAATGGTTATTGCTCCCATTCTGGTTTTCCCAGATTGGACCAAGCACTTTCACATGCATGTTGATGCATCTTCCATTACTTTAGGAGTTGTGTTAGCACAATCGAGAACAGGAGACATTGACCACCCATTAGCCTTTTCTAGCAGGAAGCTATCAACTGTAGAGATCAACTACACCGCCACTAAGAGAGAAGGGTTAGCCATGGTGTACGCACTGCAGAAGTTTTGCCACTACTTGTTGGCAGGACACTTTAAAATGTTTACTGAGCACTCTGCGCTGAAATACCTAGTCAACAAGATAGTGTTGGGGGGAAGGATATGCATATGGCTTATGTTATTTCA
The DNA here is from genome assembly GCA_032191745.1 of Picea mariana. Taxonomy (NCBI): domain Eukaryota; kingdom Viridiplantae; phylum Streptophyta; class Pinopsida; order Pinales; family Pinaceae; genus Picea; species Picea mariana. The sequence continues at coordinate 3,984 of JASDQU010384609.1, read as the reverse complement.
GGAATATGATTTTGAGATCATAGTAAAGCCAGAGAGAATGAAAAAAGGGCCTGACCATTTGTCAAGGTTGCAACATGGAGAAGAGCCGACCAGTTTGGAGGATGCACTACCAAATGCACAAATATTGGCCATTAGAAAGATCGATGTTCACTTCGCAGAGATAGTCAAGTTCCTATCAACATGAATGGCACCTAGTGAGTACACAATTCCTCGGAAGAAACAGCTAGTTGTGTGTGCTGCAGACTTCTCACTAATAGCCGGACATCTATACAAGATGGAACTTGATGAGATATTAAGAAGATCTGCTATGGAGGCAGAATGACCACTGATCCTCGCAGAAGCTCATGAAGGCATCGTAGGAGGACATTACGCAAGGAAAGCAACTGCGCAAAAGGTTCTAAGAGTTGGCATTTGGTGGCCTGCCTTACATAGAGATGCTAAAGACTATTCCAGAGACTGCAATGTATGCCAAAGAGTTGGGAAACCATCCCGAAGAGATGAAATTCCATTGGCACCACAACTGACCCTACAAGCATTTGAGAAATGGGCCATTGACTTTGTTGGACCTATAAAACCACCNCACCTTATCATCCACAAGCAAATGGGACAGTTGAAGCATTCAACAAGATTTTGGAAACAACACTAACCAAGATTTGCAGTGTGAATAGGGATGATTAGGATTTAAGAGTACTAGTAGTATTATGGGCCTATAGAACCACTTGCAAGAAGTTGACAATGCAGACCCCCTTCAAATTGGTTTATGGTCTCGAAGTTGTTGTTCCAATGGAATATTTCGTACCAAGCCCAAGAATTGTTGCATTTACAGATATGGATGACCCTGGCATTGTTCAAGAGAGGCTTACACAGCTAGTTGAATTACATGAAGATAGATTCATTGCATGATTCTATCAGTAGGTTCAGAAGGAAAGAGATAAGGCCTACCATGACAGGCACATTAGGAAGAAGGCATTTAAACAAGGTGATCTAGTCCTGATATATGATAGTAAGTTCATCAAACATCCTGGGAAGTTCAGAACGCATTGGCTAGGGCCATATGAGATCACTTATGTTACAGAGGGAGGAGTTACGCAATTGAAGACTATGAATGGGGAGTGGAAGGAAGGATTAGTGAATGGGAGTTGGTTGAAATTGTACTATGACAACTAGTTTCCCCGCAGTTCTCAATAAAAGCATGAAGAAAAGGGTATAGGTACTAGGTGCAGTTTAAACTGGGTACGATACACAGAAAAGACAATCTACACATGGGAAAAAGAGGAGGCATCGAGCAGAAAGTAGAGGCTGAACTACGCAATCTAGAGTCGAAGTAAAACAGAAAGCTCAGATCTAAAGTGCCTCGAGACGAGTCATAGGTGAGTGTTGGGGGCATGTTGGCCCTTGGTTATAGAAGTAAGCGAAGATCAAGGTAGAAAAGGGAGAATGCAAACTTTGCAGAATACACAGTGACTGTTACTGGGTTGAAGTGAGCAAAAGAGAAGAAAATACGGAATGAAGTAAACTGTTGAATGAGGATATCAGGGATGACAGATAAGCAAGAAAGAAAGATCATGGACAGCTCAGCAAGTGGGAAAAGACACCATTGGATGCTTTGGAGCATTGTGCGAGAAGGAAGGAAAGATAGGTTAGCGAATCCCTAAAAACGTGGGTCAAGTTGAACTAGGGTTTTGGTATCTAGGGTTTTGGACATGTAGGTTTCGGCCTAAGGATGTCGGTGAGCTATTTTAATGTATAAATAGAGGTCAAGAAGACTTGGGTTGGGTTGGTGTCAATATTTCCATTGTTTTTATTGATCGATCTAGTTGTTGTTGTGAGAGACTATTGTTGCAAGAGAGAGAAGTGTTGAGGGTGAGAGCCTTCTTGTATTGTAAGATCTTCAGTTGGGTGCGAAGATCAACCCTGCAGCTAGGTGCGCAAGGAGGGGAGAGAAAGAGAGGAGAAGAAAGAATATATGCTAGCTAAGAGCGCAGATAAGAACTATATGCTTCATCCTAATATATTATAAAGCACAGTTATGTGGACGTGGCCCTAGAGGGAGGGTGAACCACATACATTTTGTGTTGTGTGTGATTGGTATTTTATCTCTGTCATTGATATATTGTGATTGCATTACTATTTTAGATTTGATAAGTAGATGTGCAGAATAGATCTAAGTTGATAAGTGATATATGAATGTTGTGGTGTTCTTGTGTTAAACCCACTTGATCTTCCCTTTGGTTGTAGACATCTTTGTCCTGCAACCCCCTCATAACTGCTTCGGGTGAGACTGCATATGCTTTGCAGGCGTTGCCGAAAGGGCCAGTAGTTAGGGCTTGTTGGTGTGCTCTTGGAGCTGAACCTTGGTTCTGCCCCTGTGCCAACAATAATATGTGACAAAAAGTGTACCAATCATATGTCAGTATCATCAACAATTGCCACTATCAATGTACCAATAACATCGTCAACATACCAACCATGTGCCTCAAACAAGTGTCATATCACATATGATATGCCTCTATCAAAAAACAAGTGCCACAAACCATGTGTCAAGATATGTATCTCAACCATCAAGCATCAACAAGTGTCTCAACTATCCCATACATCATGTATCAAATTATATGCTAAGAAAGTAATACCAATGATGTACTTTAACCAAGTACTATCACCCACAATCATCTTCCATCTACAAGTGCATCAACCATGCACCAAACATGTATTATTATCTACACCATAGAAAGTGAATCAACCATGCACCAAAATTCAACAAGATGAACCACAGTCAAGATGTGTTCCCATACATGTATTCCATATCAATCATAAACCATGTGCCAATCATACTACTAGCAAGTGCCTTAATCAATGTACCAAGTATGTACCAATCATGCATCAACTATAGATCAATATATGACTCATCAATGATGTACAACATAATCACCTCATCAACTCATCAACTACATGTCCCAATATGTAGCTCAATCACATGCCAAATGCATGCACCAAAGACATCCAACAAATATGCTTCTAACAATACATCATAAGATATATAAATGGAGCTCACATATGTACCAGCCATGTACCATGATAGATTTTCCTCAAAAACCATTCACTATAACAAATACTAAGCAATCAATAGTATCTCTAAACATGTACCACAAGTGTGCCTCAATAGATCAATGATATCTCTAGCTAGCGTCACATTATCACAATATATCTTATGACCAAAGTTCCATAACTTCATTGTCATAACCAGCATTGTTCCTTAACAGAAAATGCCTCAATCCATATTCTAGAGTTAGTATCATGCATCCAGGATAGGCATCAAACATATTCTTCAACACTCAACCATATGTCATCACCATACATACATCAAACATACATGCAACCATATAATCATGAAAACCTACAACAAACCATGTCAGACCCTACAAAATAACGTTATATCATCAAATCAAGATGCAACTCATCTGCATAGCCTTCTTTTCCAAGGATTTTACCATAGATACATGGCCTGTTACACAGACAGCTCACGTATGTATGCGACCTTTCTATAGGTCACCTCACGTATGTACATGACTTATTCCATAGGAGCCCACATATGCTTCATAAAATGTCAAGCTTGAGCTTGCCTCATGGCTTCCATTCTGTTATGGTTGTCTAGTCTTCTTCATCCACTTCTGAAGTTGTCCTAGCTTCTCAGAACTTGAGCTCTAAGCTTCCATTTTTTCAATATTTTCTTCCTTCCTAGTTTCATGTGTTCTTCTTGTCATGCTATATGAGACACTCCTCATGGATTGTCTTCTTGTGTTCCGCACTCCTGGGATTTGTGGCCAAACCCACTATAGCTGCAACATCTCATGGTGTGACAATGAGAAGCAATGTCTCCCACTTGATTACATCTCCAACACCTTAGGGTGTTATGAGACCTTCCTTTATCTTTCCTTTCATAATGTCTGCAATCCAAAGTTTTGTGACCATATTCATTACATGAGT
>JASDQU010384608.1:0-11056 GCA_032191745.1 Picea mariana | reverse complement strand
AATGTAATGAGACATGAAGAGAAATATTGTGTTTGGAGCGGTAGCTCATTAGGAGGATGCCCCCTCGAAGAGGTAAGTGAACATGAGAGGATCCCTTCCATAATAGGATCCATTGTATGGTGTTGCCCTACCTCAAGGGTTTGGTAATAATAAAGTGTGGTTTCTTCTATCTTTACTCTATTGATCTATTTTGTATTCAGTAATTGTGGTGATTATATTTGTAGATCTATTCAGGTACTTAACACATCATGAATATGTTTTGATGAAAATGTTCATGTTTAGTCTGGGAGGAGATGCTCGACTTTGGTAAAAATATATACTCCTTTCCAACATTCCATCATTGAAAGCATTCCATGCATCTTTCCATAAATATTTCAAAATAGTGTATTCATTAGAGTTCCTTTTTAAAGACTGCTGCAATATAAAGTTCACAAAACACATTTGTGAAGAATTATAACATGATAGCAATTATGGTCAAGATCTCCTTCAAATAGATCAGGAAAATTTATATGAAGAAGACTTTGAAGTAAATCAAGAAGAGGTTTCTTGCAGCAGTAAGAACGAATATGAAATGATTGCAAGTAAAAATCAAGAAATCCTTGCAGACCCTCTAGTCTTTCAAGAAGATCAAAGACAGGATGATGAATCTTCTGCTAATCTAGATCCATGCGAAGGCCAATGGCTTATTGAAGACCATAAGAAATTATCTCTTGGAAAATATCATTTGGTAATGATATTGACGCTGGAAATGATACTCTAAGTGCGTTTGTAATTTTACCAAAATGTTCCTAGTAATTACTGTCATGATCAAACTATTGTTCTAAATTCTTATTTTGATCAAGCTGTTAGCATTCAATCAGCATTACTAGATCATCAAGAAATGGAGGTTTTTGAAAGTTAAGGTTTGGAAATTTTATAAAATCATCTTGTTTATGATGAGTATCTAGAGGATGAAGAAGAGCATATTTATTTCCCAGTATGCATAGAAACACACAATAGTTCTCCTTTGTTTGATAACTGTGATGAATGTGATCTTGAAGTTGATGAGCAACAAATTATTTATTTTCCTTCAAAGAGTTATGTTCAGTAAGAAAATTATTGGTTTCACTATAAAAGCAATAAGCCTGCGTATGACTAGTGATGAAGAAGATTCTCGTACATGCGATGAAGAAGATAAGTAGGGGTTACTGGAGCAGTTGATCTCTTCTTCCTGTTTATCAACAAACAAGTGAGCCTCAACATGACATTCTTGAGCCAGAAAACAAAAGATCAGTAGTGGAGAAAGTGTGCAAAGGAATTTCATATAGCTTAGCCAGCAGGAAGAGGTATCTGTTGACTTTGAAAATTCTTTATCTTTTCATGATACAGTAGTTGTTTGGTTGGAGTATTTTCTTCAAGAGGTCCAAAATGTTGCAACGTTTTGTGTACAACCAAACTTCAGTAGTAATCCCAAGCTACCTATTCATTCTTTGCTGCAAAAAAATTATTATTTTTTCATTCCTTCATTTAGCAGCAAGCAAGGTATATTAAGCAATCCACTATTTTCAGGGATCCATTGGAAATTTCATATTACTTTATCAATGGAATTTCACCTGATTAGTGTAGGGCCAATGTATATAAATAAGTTTTCCAAATCAAAATTTCATTTCATCCTTCTAGTTCAGCATTTTATTTCATTTCAACAGTTTGGTTTTCAATTTGGCATCTAGTATGGTTCAGTTTTTAGGCATTATAACTCCATATTCCAATGGAGGAATTGTACAAAAGGGAGGCATTGAGTTTGCAATATGTACATATCATTTAAGCGTGTGCAAAGTCGCCTCAGTTGTAGAGACCAGAGATGTGTTTCAAAGTTTTATAGGTGCAATGATTTGGTTCAAAATTGGACAGGGTTGATTTTAGAATGAAGAGGATGAAGGAACATGGTCTACTATTCTTGATGCGTTGTAGGAAAGCGCCATCCCAAGTTGGAGCCTATTTTGGTGAAAAAATTGACATGGTTTAAAATTTTTTGTCCTTGCCAAAGTTTTTCCAATTGAATTAACCTCAAAAGCCTTGTGTCATCTTTTGTAAAAATTGTCACTATCTCCTCTCAAAAGCCTTAACCTTTGGCCATTCTTCTTAATTTTGTCATTGCCATAAAAACGTACCAGATCTTTGCCAATTGTTTCCAATTCTCTGAATTCTTGCATACATTATGGTCATGCTTTTAAAAGTCCTCTGTCATTCCACAATCCCCTTCTCTGCAATTCCTACTGTTGAGTTGCCTTTCCTATATAAAGCCAAACCAAATTTTGATTATGTAAATATTATATTAGAATTATTATAATAGCTTTAATATAATATTTTATATTATTTTCAAAGTTTCATTATGTTAGAAATTGGGCTTTATCAATAAAACCCTAAATCATGATCTAACTCCAAGTCAAGTTATCCATACGTAAATTCCTAAATCCAAATATCAAAGATGAGCATCATGGATAGGGTTTAGTTTATTATTTTCATTAATCAAATATTGGGTTTATAACTCATCAAATCCTATTGTCAAGCATAGATCCAAGAGATGAGATATTTATCAAGATTGAGGATCAAAGCCATATGGCATATCAAGTCGCAAGACAACGCATACATAACTCCAAGGAGGAGTCTACAGGTCAGCCATTATGCTCAGCACATCAATATATTCATGGTGATCTGAGTTTTGGTCGCGAGCCCTGGATTTGGTGGATGGGCGAGCTTCACCAGCTTCATTCTTAAAGAACCATTCCTCGAGCTAGCATCCAGTTGTCTGAGCTAGCATCTAGTTTTCCACGTGCCATGAAGATGAACGGTAGGTAGGTACTTTGGGTCTTGAAACTTGAGCAATGTTTAATCATGCCCCAAATATGTCGGTGGTCACAGTTTTGTCTTGGTAATTCTTGTTAAATTTGGTATCATCGACAGTGATTCTCCAATGAGAGGCCATATGGTCCACTGTGAGGCTAGCTAGGGAGATTTGGGGAATCAACCAGTCTTGTGAGGTATTGAAAAAAGTTAGGGGGAATGTACAACCTTTGTGAGTCAAACCAAAATTCAGGGTGAACGAGATGCTATGTGAGTCTAATGAATAAGTCAGGGGGAACGTACAACCTCAGTGGGCATAGACAGTCTAGTGAAAAATTCAGGGGGAACACACAACCTCTGTGAGCATAGACATACTAGTGCAAAATTCAAGGTGAACATACAACCTCTGTGAGCCATGAGCAAAAGTCAAGGCATGTAGAAAAATTTAGGTTGAATATAAAATTCCTATGAACTAGAAACAAACAATATTCCTAATATTGCAAATGATATAAATGTAATGATCTAGTGCATTGGCATGTGTAACATTATCCACCATGAAGAGAATTTGGAATTTCCTTGTAAAGAGTTGAGTTGTAATTCAAGTCTTAAGTCTAGTTCTATTTTAGAACTAAAGTGTAATGTTGAGTTGCAATTGAAGTCTTAAGTCTAGTTCTATTTTAGAACTAAAGTGTAATGTTGAGTTGTAACTGAAGTCTTAAGTCTAGTTCTATTTTAGAACTAAAGTGTAATGTTGAGTTGCAAATGAAGTCTTAAATCTAGTTCTATTTTAGAACTAAAGTGTAAGGTTGAGTTGTAACTGAAGTATTAAGTCTAGTTCTATTTTAGAACTAAAGTGTAATGTTGAGTTGTAACTGAAGTCACAAGTCTAGTTCTATTTTTGAACTAGAGTATACCAGTCTCAAGTCCAATTCAAACTAAAGTATGAAGTTGAGTTTTGATTAAAGCATGCAAACAAGTTATTGTTTTGAGTTTCTCCTCTTCTCCTCTTCAACCTATATATGCAGAGGTCGAACTCTCTCTTCAACATAGTTTTGAGATGCAAGTTAAAGGTGAAGGAATAGAGGCACACATCAGTGATAAAGAGGCAGCATACCAAAGCAACATTTCAGTGTTGAATATCAACAATAGAGGTAGCATATCAAAGGCCTATTTCTACAAGGTCTTCTAGGTGTATGTCAGGTCAGAGTCATCTTGGAAAGCTCTTTAAGAGAAGAACATTCATAGTGGATATTTGTAAGTGATCTTACATTATTAATGCAATAAAGGAATATCATTTTCTTGGGTTTTTCTCCCTATAGAGGGTTTCCCCAGTGTATATGTGTTGTTTATGTGCATGCTTACTCATGTACATAGTTATTGCTATTCAATTATGATTTGGTATTATTGAAGTGTATTAAGATGGAATCAAAGTGTTGAAGAAAATAAAAGAATTAATCCGCATAAGAAATAAAGCTCATAATTTAACATGGTATCAAAGCTTAGGGTGTGTTAAACGTGTTGAAGTGCAACATCAGGTACACACATATCCAAGCTAGCTTTATTAAGTTTCCAGTGTAAGGTCCATGAAATCCTCCATTTCAGTGAAGGCCAAGGATATGCTCGAAGGAGCTACCAACTTCAATGTGTGGAAGCTCTGGATAAAAAATATCTTGCAGGAGCATGATCTTGAGCAGTATGTGACCATAGTGGTGGAGGAATGAACAAATAATGCAGGAAGAGCGACCTTTTGGAAGATTGAAGAAAAGGCCAAGCGAATCATCTTTGACTCAGTCAAAGACAATATAATTCCTGCAATGACTTCGTTAATGACTTCCAAGTACTGTATGGATATCTTGGTGAATCTGTATGAGAAACAGGCTAAAAGTCAGAAGAGGACACTTAAGCACAAGCTTAAGTATTTGAATATGGATAAAGGTGAATCGATGACATGTTTTTGTTCTAGGATATCCCAGATTAGCGATCAACTTTTGGTCACAGGGGTGATAGTGGACAATGATGATTTAGTGCAGACCATTTTTTACGACCTTCCTTCTTCATGGGAGACCTTCTTATTGAGTGTAAGTGGGAGAGAGATTCAACCCAAGTTTGAGAGGTTACGACATTATTTCCTCTAGGAGGAGAGTCACACATCTACTAGGAGTGAGCCAACGAAATAAGAGCACTCAAATTTAGCATCAAGATTCAAGGGAAAGAAGAAAGGCACGTTCCAAAAAGGATCTTAGAGGAAGCCAAACACCAAAGGTACATTCAAAGGAAAGAATATTGGTACATTTAAGATTAAATGCTTTAGTTGTAATAAGTTGGGTCATTTTGCTAAAGATTGTTGGTTTAGAATAAATATCCAATGAAAGGGAAATATCATGCCTCAACTGTTGGGGATGATGAATCCAAAAGAAATCAAAAAAGTCATTCTAATGAGAAAGAAAATAGAAAATAATATAACTTGGCTTTTTCCTTATCCAGATCAGTTTTCACGGGGCTGAAAACTTGGTTAGTAGATAGTGGTGCATGAAAGTACATGATAGGGTAAAAGGATATTATTTTAGATTTCGAGACAAAATCTTTTGTAGAGTAGGTTGAGCTTGGGGATGAAAAATGTTACAAGATAGAGGGAGTAGTCTCTTTCTCCTTTAGATTAGAATCTGGGGCTAAAATTCATATTGATGAAGTATTATATGTTTCAGGGCTCAAGAAGAATCTACTATCAGTTGCAACCCTTGAGGACAAGGGATATTGGGTGATATTCAAGGACAGGAAGGCCCTACTATGGGCTAAAGGTAGCCACTTAAGTACGACAAAACCCATTGGAACTCATAGTGGAGGATTGTATGTCGTTTCAGGATAGTCAGTTCAGGAATTAGCTCATGATGTGACTAGCTCCAATGAGATGTGGCATAGAGGACTTGGACATATTCATTATAAAGATCTTCCAGATCTACAGAACATGGTATGTGTCATGCCCTCTATTTCTCTTAGTAAAAATGAAATTTGTAAGGGATGCACGCTACGTAAAAATATAAAGAAATCATTTCCTAGTAGTGACAACAAAGCTCATGGCATCTTAGATCTGGTTCATTCTAATGTATGTGGTCCCATGTCATCTCCCTCACTCGGTGGTTGTTTGTATTATGTCATTTTTATTGATGATTACTCAAGAAAAGGTTGGATATATTTTCTTAAAGATAAAAGTGGCACATTTGATAAATTCAAAGAGTATAAATCCTTTATTGAAAATCAGATAGGGAAACACATCATAATCCTTAGAATAGAAAATGGAGGAGAGTTTGAATCTCTTCAGTTTGAGGATTTCTGCAAGTCAGCAAGAATTAAGAGACAATTGACTATTGCATATAACCCTCAGTAAAATGGAGTTACTAAGAGGAAAAACAGGACAATTTGTGAGGCAGTGAAAGCAATGATGTTTGACCAGGATCTACTAAATTCTTTATGGGCAGAAGCTACCTCCACTGGCATGTATATTCAAAATAGGTGTCCACGTGATACCTTGAAGGAAAAGACTCCTGAAGAAGTCTTCTTGGGGATCAAACCTGAACTAGGGAATATAAGGATATTTGGGTGTCATGTATATATTCATGTCCCTAAGGAAAAGAGGACAAAGATGGAAACCTCGGGAAATAAAGCGGTTTTTGTGGGGTACGGTGAGAACTCCAAGGCTTACAGGATTTATGTACCAGGTTGGAGGGAAATAGAGGTAAGTAGAGATGGGAATTTCCATGAGGATGACGCATTTAAGAAATCCAGAGAGCTTCAACAGGAATCATAAGTAGTTCAGCCAGTGTAATGTTGCCCACCTCTTAGAGAGGTGATGAGGAGACTCAGTGGCCTAGGCACCCCCACTAGGTCATAGTCTCACACTGAGGGGGGGAAAAGTCAAGAAGTTAAAAGTTATATTTTTAAGTTGACTCAAGAAAGGAAAAGGATAAAGGAGTAAAAGATAACTCAATAGAAGAATAGAAGATTAACCATGGGAGTTAACCTAACTCAACAAAGAATTAGAAGGAAAAGTATAGGTAAGAGGTTGGGGTGCACCTATTACTCATTCTGGTTTTGGATTAACATTTAATATTTCTCTTGAGCATTCAGTTTGGGGGTTTACTGTACAAACCCTTGTGAGAAACTCAGTGGTGAAATATCCACTCGCCTTGTTCCACAGCTTCGTCTCGGGGATGAAAGAATCATCCACACCATTCTAGTCTCAAGCCATCTCCATATAGCACTTCAGAAGGTAGCAGGTGGTATTGTTCTTGTGTTTCCAACAAGGGTGCACCATCATCTAGAGGGAGGTTTGATCCAGATTATCCTGAGGGCCTGGGGCCATTCCGACAGTTGGGTTTTGTTTGTAGGGGCAGGACCATCAATTTGAGGGATTTTCTAGAGGGTTATCATCATTCTACATTTGTCTATAGATTGGTACATCTTGGAGCGATAAGGGACATCCTGTGATTTAGTAAAACTTAGATCTAGGGAGATCTAATTGAGATCTGAGTCTGAAACTTCTCCCACGGGATTCTCATAGCCCGATCTATATTCTTGGAGAGTTTCAGAGCATTTAAAGGCCTCCTTCATTAGAGCCTAACCATATAGGGTTTCAGTCATCTAGTGGGGCGCACCATTCAGGGAGGAATTCAGATCTACGGGGTTTGAGAGTGGATTTGGGAGTTTGGACATCTGGGTTGTCCTTACAGTTGCCCGATCTATCATTTGGCATATTTCTCGGGATGATTGGACACTTTTGGTAGCAGGGAAGAATTATTGAGGGCTTCAACATTCTAGCAGGACGTGGCACTTTCCAGCTTGGAGGTTGAGCATTAGTATGCCTCAGATCTGCTTGATTCAGTCTTCATTATATATCCAACCTTTGGGGGATTATTTTGTATTGTCATGAGCATTTTGTAGCAGCTCATATCAATTGCTTGTACGACCATCTGAGGTTTATGCCATATCAGCCATCTATTGTATTGATCTTACATTGCTCATAATAAGAAGGTCAGATCTTTTCTTGTGCTTCTACNATTGGACACTTTTGGTAGCAGGGAAGAATTATTGAGGGCTTCAACATTCTAGCAGGACGTGGCACTTTCCAGCTTGGAGGTTGAGCATTAGTATGCCTCAGATCTGCTTGATTCAGTCTTCATTATATATCCAACCTTTGGGGGATTATTTTGTATTGTCAGGAGCATTTTGTAGCAGCTCATATCAATTGCTTGTACGACCATCTGAGGTTTATGCCATATCGGCCATCTATTGTATTGATCTTACATTGCTCATAATAAGAAGGTCAGATCTTTTCTTGTGCTTCTACATCTTGAATATATTGTGATCTCCATGTGTTGATGAATCTTGTATAAATTAGTAGTAGTTAGTGATTCCAAGAAATAATTTGTCTTGGGATTATTATAGTGGTATCAGAGCATCAATCCTCCAAGCCTGTGGAGAGATCGGCGTATGCAGAGGTACATTGGAACTGTTATGGGTCGGAGGAAGAAAAACAATTGTGAAACAGAGGCAGAAATGGAAGGGTCAGGGGATGACCATGAGCCTCAGGGCTTGTCTCTATTAGAAGCAGAATTTGGTAAGTTCCAACAAAATATGAACCGCACATAAAGCACATTGGTCTCAAAGTTGGATGCGTATCAGGAAATCAACAGAAGGGGACAGGCTGAAATCTCTGAAACCTTGAAGAAAGTTGATGAGAATATACAGAAAATGAACGAGAACCAAACTAGGATAACGGACCTTCTGATGAAAGTGACCCATCGAGGCAAGGATCCTGATACGTATGGGATTAAGGAGGTTGGGGGTTTCGGTGGAACCCATGAAGAAGCTAGATATAACCCGGAGAAAGCACTGGGATCTGAAGGAAGTCTGGAAGGTGGCACATTCCATGGAAAGATGGGTAGCAGGGCCAATCATAGGCCATACATGCCAGTGTTCACAGATGAATAGCTAGGTCGACAATCAGATAGCAGAGCTAACCCTAGACCATGCATTCCCACATTCACTGATGAGCAAGGGCAATAGGATCAGGTTGAAGATTTTGTGGAACAATTAGCCAGGAGTATCAGGGAATACTACAGCCTAGATATGAAAGTTCAAAGACAGATGTCCCTAGACCAGTATTGTCAACTCAGGTTTAGAAACCAACCTAGGATGAACCATAGGGGAAGCTTTGAGTTTGAGCGAAGGGCAAGGAATATAGAGATTCCATACTTTGATGGTACGACTAAGATGACAGCACAAGCATGGGTGCAGAAGCTGGATACTTACCTACAGCTTAACCCTGTGAGAGAGATGGAGGCCATCAAGTTTTCCACCATGTACTTGGATGGAAAGGCCCATGATTGGTTGTACCATGGGCTCACCACACTAGGCCACAACAAAATTGTATCCTATACAGAATTCACTCAGAGGCTGATTGATAGATTTGATCTAGGAGATCCTAAGTTACATTTTCGGGAGCTCACCCAACTCAAGCAAATAGGTACGGCTGAGGAATACATTGATGAGTTCCATAGGTTGACAGTGATGGTGTAAGATATGTCCCCAACTAGGCTCATGATGCTCTTTACAGAAAGATTGATGGAACCCTTGAAGGTTTGGGTTAAGGCCTTCAAGCCTACCAGCCTATAAGAATCCATTTGGAAGACAAGGGATCTGGGTCCAGCTGCTAAACCTAAATTCATACCCAGACCACCTCTTAACAATCGTGGAAGAGATCAAATACCTCCAATAAACCAGGGAGGACGCGACCCTAAGGGTTATGACAGGGGCCGTGGAAGAATAGTTGACAACACCAGGAGGGAACTGAGAAGGAAGCAACTCGGCTTCACATGCAAGGAGCCATGGAATCCCTCACACAAGTGCATGGGACAAGGACAGGTACATTACATTAAGTTCACTTCAGATGATGAAGAAGAGGATGAGTATGGTCAGATACAAAACATGGAGGCCAAAACATTAGAGGCAGCAGAAGAGGACGTTCCAGAACTAGACTGTGCGGCTAGAGAGAAGGCTACATGGCATCTAGTAGCGGGGTACCCAAGTTCAACACCTTCAGGATGAGAGGGGTCTTGCAAGGACACAGAGTGTCAGTTCTGATTGATGGAGGAGCTTCCCACAATTTCATTGATGCAACATTACTAAAGAGGAGGCACATACCTACAGTAGAGTTTGAAGGATTCAAAATGGAGGTAGCGGGTGGTAGTACTATGCCCTGTAACAGATACATACCAGGTATGAAACTCACCTTGGGAAGGCATGAGTTAGTTCAGGATGTGTATGTGATGGATCTTCCTGATACCAAGATCATCCTAGGGGTGTAGTGGCTCAGCACTTTAGGACCCATCACCACAAATTACAAGACCATGGAAATTTCCTTTATGGAGGAAGGAGGATGAAAGGTTGTGCTCAGAGGCATGACAGGTAACTCTGCCAGAGTGGTCACGGCCAAGAGGATGGAAGCCATCTTCAGAAGGGAAGAAATTGTATATGCAGCGGAATGTAAGGTCTCAAAATGGGTGGATGNATCACCACAAATTACAAGACCATGGAAATGTCCTTTATGGAGGAAGGAGGATGAAAGGTTGTGCTCAGAGGCATGACAGGTAACTCTGCCAGAGTGGTCACGGCCAAGAGGATGGAAGCCATCTTCAGAAGGGAAGAAATTGTATATGCAGCGGAATGTAAGGTCTCAAAATGGGTGGATGAGAAGGGAAAGGTGCATTACACACCAAAGATCAAAATAATCCTTGACAAACACCAAAAAGTGTTTGGGCCGATTCCTCTAGGTCTTCCACCAGATAGGGGGTTTGAGCACATCATTGATCTAGAAGTAGGGGCTAGGCCTATTATCACCACACCCCATAGGCATCCTAAGAAGTATAAAGATGAGATAGAGAAGGCCATCAAGGAGCTTCTAGACATGGGACACATCAGACCGAGTTCAAGCCCATTTGCTTCGTCAATAGTCTTGGTGAAGAAGAAGGATGGAATGATGAGAATGTGTGTTGACTTCCGGGATTTGAATAAAAAGACGATAAAAAATAGGTACCCCATACCCAGGATTGATGAGTTGTTGGATGAGCTGCATGGAGCCATATATTTCACAAAAAATGATCTTCTCTCGGGCTACCATCAAATAAAAATGAGGGAGGAGGACATCTCAAAAACTGCCTTTAGGTGTCACTACGAC
>JASDQU010384602.1:0-10807 GCA_032191745.1 Picea mariana | reverse complement strand
AGATCTGAGCGTGTAGAACTTCGTAGCCCAGATCTACGTACCCCTTAGACTGTGTGCCGCAAAACTTAGGATAAAAAGGGAAAAGTGGGTTTTTTATCCCCCTTTTCATGCATTTTGACCAACGTGTCATTTCCTAAGGGAAAAACACCCCTTTAGAAATAATATATGCTAACATTAGGCTCCATGAGGGATAGAGTCCTCCTTGTGAGGCTCTAAGAATTTTAGAAGATTCAGTGCCTTAGTTGGGTTGTGGATTCAGATACTTAAAACAAAGGAAAATGATATTTACAATGGCATGAAGGAGCCACTCATGGCTCAAAAAAAAACTTTTTCAGAAAATGTGCATTAATAGGGCCACAAAAAATTTATCACCCTCCAAATTCTACAACCTGTAAGTGTTATTTGGAAATTTCTCAGAGATCTTGAAGGGTCCGATCAACAGGGCTTCAAATTTACCATGCTTGCTCTTGTCCTATTTGGGTGCATCCCATTTGATTACCAGATATCCCAACTAGAAATCCTCTTTTCTTACCTTCTTGTCAAAAGCCTACTTGATCTTCTGTTAATGTTCATGTGCTTTGTCCAATATATGCTCTCTAGTCTGTTGCACTTCCACCAGCTACTGCATTCTTCTGATCATATCATCAGGCTCCCCTTGGTAGTCTTGGAAGAATTTTTCCACTGGCAAGGTGAGCTAAGAAGGAAAGATGGCCTCAACTCCATACACAATATGAAAAGGAGAAACATCGAGAGATCTCTTTGTTGTCACTCTGTTATCCCATAGAGAAAAATTGAGCTTTGAATCCCATGCTTTCTTGTTGTTCTCTAGCAGTCTTTTGATGATATTTATAAGGCTCTTATTTGAGGACTTTTCCATTCCATAACCTTGGGGGTAGTAAGGAGTTGAGTGAATAAGTGAAATTCCAAACTATTCACAAAACTAGAGTCAATGGTTCAACCTTGAAGTATGCAGCATTATCAGTGATGATTTTGTTGGGACAACCAAATCTTACCATAATGTCCTCAAGAAAACCAATGATTACATTGTGAGAAGAACTCCTTGTGGGGATAGCTTCTATCCACTTGGTAAAGGAATCAGTGGCAATCAAGATCCACCTGTGATGACCACTCGAAGCAGGATGAATTTCCCCATTAAAATCTAAGCCCCACTGCTGAAAGGGCTATGAAGCTACCACAAGCTTCAAAGGAAGAGACTTGAGTTCTTGTTTTCCCAAGAACTTCTAACACTTGACACAAGCCCTGATTTTAGCACAAACATCAGTGAATAAGCTAGGCCAGAAATAGCCATCTCTGAGAATCTTGTTGGTTGTGGTTCTCTAGAAGTGATGTCCCCCACACAAACTGTCATGAAAATCCAACATGATCTTTTGTTCTTCCTGTGGGTGTAAACATATCAAAACAACTCCTAGAGGGTCTTTCCAGTATAAGACTCGATCAATAAGGCAATATTTAATTTATTTAAGATTTAAAGATCATACCTTATTTTTTCCCATACCATCTGGAGGCCGCAACTCCTGCAGAAAAAATATAATATTTTTGTACCAAGTGCATTCTGCTAATGGAGGGCTGACTCATGGGCCTGTATAAGACAACTCAACTTGCTGATTTTCTGAGCAGATTCTTATGAATTTAACACCCAAATATTTTCAATTTTATTAAGCCAATACCTTGGCTAAACCTTGGCCTTTAAATAGTTTGGTGGGATTTATTTCCAGATCAAATATTAGGTTGAATGAGAATGTCCTTCACATAAGATGAATGAACATATGCAATAAATTTTGAATGAAGGACATAGATCCTAAAGGATTTGAGGGCTTTAACCAGAACATAAGCCTATTTTTCCATGATGTCATATTTTATCTCTGCGTCCCTCCATGCTCTGCCAAAAAAAGAAATAGGCTTCTCTAGCCCTTCAACATTCTTCTGCAGTAAAACAGTTGCTACTATATCAAAAGAAGCAAAGGAAAAAATAAGAAAATCTTTGGAGTAATCAAGATTGATAAGCACAGGGGCCTCAGTCAAGGCCTTTTTGATTTGGCTGAAAGAGTTTCTAGACTAGACAATCCATTTCATTTCAGTCCCCTTCTTGAGCATGGTTGTGATATGCTTCACCAATTTAGGAAAATTTGAAACAAACCTTCTCAGAAAATTAATTTTTCCTAGGAAAGACTGAACTTTATTCTTGGATCTAGGAAGCAATAAGGATCATATAGCTTCTACTCTACTTGAATCAATTTTGAGCCCCTCAACTGATACTATGTGTGCCAACAATTTTCCCTCTTGCATGGGGAATAGAGACTTTTTGGGATTTAGGGAGAGACCAAACTTTCTGCATTTAAAAAAAACCTTTCTCAAATGTTTACAATGCTCTTTATCAGACCTGGAAAAAACTGTAATGTCATCTAAGTAGATAACTACAAATTTATCATTTTCTCCAGTGAAGGCGATGTCCATAGCTTGTTGAAAGGTAGTCCCTGCGTTCATCAATCCAAAGGACATCTTAGCATACATGAATGTACCCAAAGGAGTGTTGAAGGTTGTCTTTTCTCTGTCTTCAGGCAGGACAGAAATCTGATTATAACTAGAAAATCCATCAATCATGGACATCCTGGATGAATTTGTCACCCTCTGCAATATGCGTTCCATCTTCGACAAAGGGTAATTGTCCTTGTTAGAGCTTCTGTTAAGGTTCCTGAAATCGACACACAGTATAATTTCACCATTCTTTTTTTTACTGGGACCAGGTTGGCTACCCATTCAGAATATCTCAAAGGGACAATGATTTGGGCATCCATCAGCTTCTTTACCTCCCTTTCCATAATAGGCATCAGCATGGGGTTTATTTGTCTCAATTTATGTCTAAATGGTTTGACCTCTTCCTTCAATGGGATCTTATGCTCAATGACATTTGTGTCGTATGTTATGAGATCTTCATATGTCCAGGTGAACACATTAACAAACTCTTTTATCAGCTTGGCATAATTAGCCCTTTGTTCCCTTGACAGGTTGCTTGACAACTTGAAAATTTTTGGATCCTTCTCTATACCAATATTGCACTTATCTACATTAGCAACCTCATTTGAAACTTTATAGTTTACTGCCACGTCATTTCTGTCAAATAGTCTTTCCAAAGGAACTAGTCCCTTTGGGATATGATTATTGGGCAACTGGACAATATGATGATTAGAATTTTTTTTCAGAAAAACATCAGCATGAGGATTTATTTAAGAATTAGGATCTTGATCAATGTGTAACGAAAAAAAATCATCAACACTCTCCAAGAATATTTTGATTTCAAGATCATCCTCAAACACTTTCCAATGCTTGACATTGTCAGGTACAGAGGGTCTATAATTCACTTCTACACCATACCTGAGTTAAGGTGGCCGAGGGAATTTGTAATTACTTGTTGAAATAGCCATAGAATCGACCATGGAATTCTCTTCTCTTAGAACAAATGAAATGTTGAAATCTAAGAAAAAACTGTCAACTAGATCCCAAACTTCATTGCTGTAACTTCTAAGCAGAGGGTGCTTGCCTTGATAAATATTTCTGATCTGATGGACAATTAACTTAGCATCCCCAAAAAATGATATCCCCTCAAACCCAAAACAAGAGCTTCATACTCTGCCACATTATTGGTAGTTTCAAATTCTAATTTGTAGGATAGAGATATAATTTTTTGAATA
This sequence comes from Picea mariana, assembly GCA_032191745.1. NCBI lineage: Eukaryota > Viridiplantae > Streptophyta > Pinopsida > Pinales > Pinaceae > Picea > Picea mariana. The sequence continues at coordinate 7,097 of JASDQU010384602.1, read as the reverse complement.
GGTGAAACAAAGACCACTCCATCACCAACACCTTCTCTATAAGAGGCTCCATCAAAGAACACTTTCTAAACAGACGTAATCAGAGGAGAATATTCACAAAGAGTAAGGGATTGCTTTCTAATTTCAAGAGGGGGTTCAGAGGCATTAGTAAGATGCAATAATCTAGATCCCAAATCAGTATCAAGGTCAAAAATAGGATGGTTGGTGGGGTCTGTTTCATAACTAATAATATAGGCCAACTAAGCTTCTATGTACAGTCTTCTATGCTCCCCCTAAAACATAGGAATGGTAGAATATGTGAGGTCCATCTTGACAATAGCATGCCAAACGGGGGGGGGGGAATCAGCTACTATGATATCCATGACAACACTTTTCATGGGCAACTAAAACAAGGTTACAACCAGATCTTTGATGACCCCAAGACACTGCACTTTCCTAGAATCAAAAGAATACAAGTCATGGTAAGTCTTTGTGATTTCTAATCCAAGTTCATGCATGACAATTTTGGGCATGAGATTATGAGATGTCCTTGAGTCCATCAAACAATTATGCAACACCTTGTCATGTATGTTCAAAGATGTATAGAAGTGAGGGGATGAATAGTCTCTATCTTCTATCAAAGAACCTATGATGATTGTTGGTTTTTCGTCTTGAAGGTTTACTGAGTCTGTGTAATGACATAACGGTTCAGATTGCAACAATTTAGAAAGGGAACTTTTAAAATATTCATGCTTGACCAGCTCTGAAAGGGGTACATGCATCATCATCTTTTGAATTTCATCCTCAAATTTCAAATAGGAGGGGGGATTCAAAATTTCTCACTTTTGGGACATAACCTTTGGCTATTGGTGAGGGGTTCTATGTTTTATTTTCCTTGATTCTTTTTATTGTGTCTTTAGTAGGCTTCCCTACTCTGGAAGGCTGATCAGGGATGTCAAACCTCCCCTCTTTCTTCTTAGATATGAGGTTTTATTTATTAGGACTGTAATTGGTCCTCTCCCCTTTACTCAGCTAATTTATTTGGCTATCCATGAGGGAATCCTCATATACGGATTAGGTTAAATGGGGAAATGGGGAGGTATCTCCAAGATAATGGATTTCAGGATCAAACTCTTCTTCCTCTCCTTCCTCATCAACAATGAGGTTATTTTGGAGAGGGGTTTGGATTTTCTAATCATCCCTATCTCTGTTTCAAAGATCTCTTGGAAGTATATGAGGGGTATTATTTGTTCTTTTGAAGTTACCTCTATTATCAACATTTAGGGCACTCTTATAACCTTGCTTCCCTTCGAATTTCATCTTCTCCATTTCTGCGGAAGAGATTTTACCAGCTTGGTTAATTCATCTACTTGAGGATGGGATGTAGAGGAACCAGAGATTGAAGATTCAAATCTCCCCCTTCCTCTGTCTCTATCAACTTTATTCCTAAGTCTTTCAACTGCCAACAGGTTGGACTGTACTTCTAGATCTGCATCTTTCATATGAGCCAAGGAAGTAGCTCTTCTCTCTCTTAACAGGAAGCAGAAATCAGGGTCGAAAGAACTAGCATAAGTAATTTTGGCAAAGGCTTATGTAGGATTTATCTCAACAGGGATCTTGTTATACATTTTGTTGAATATTTTGGAGAAATCAGAGACAGACTCTCCCTCTTTTCTCTTTAGGGACCCGAACTCTGTGATATAATACATAAAGTCTTTTTTATCCCCCCATTGTCTCAAGAAAACATCATCTAAAGCCTCAATCCCAACGATGGATCGATGGGTCAATCCCCTAAACCATTTCCTAGTCTCACCATCAGGGCTCTGGACAAAGACTCTCATCCACACATCCTTGTTTTCAATATTTAGATTGTCTACATAATTGTAGAATGCAAGAAGGTGTTCTTCAATAGTTATGTCTTCTTTTCCTGTGAATTTGGGCATGTATTTTATGTAATCTCTAGCAGGGAGAGCATTCATTAGTTGAGGTAATATTAGAGGAGCATATCTTGCAGCCACTATGGCATCCATCCTGTTCCTAGGGGGATTAGTGCCTACCATAGGGATGATAGCTGGAGGAGAACCAAGAGGAGATGTATCTTGAATGGGGGAGGCTAGAACTGAGCCTCCAAGAGGAAAGGGAAACAATAGGGGATTTGAGGAAGAAGCTACAGGGCTTGAGGGAACATAGGTTTCCCTCTCTGTAAATAAACAACTTTAACAGAAGGAGGAGTATTGAAGCCTAGAGTGGGAAAATCTCCAAGGATTCTGGGTTCAGACCAAGGTACAACTCCTGGGGAAATAGGAGTGTCAAAGACTTCCACACCAAAACTGGGAGAGGGGAAACTAACACAAAAACTCCCAAAATTTAAACTTTGAGAAGCTCCAACAGATGGTGTAATAGGAAAATGAGAAACAACTACTAGAGTTGTCAAAGGAGGATTATGAAAAATACCAGAATCACCAAGTATAGCAGTTGAAGTTCCTTCTTGGAGAATCTTTCGTCTTCAGATAATTTTCTCTGGGTTAGCTTCAATTGTTGCTAGAGGTAGTTGTGGAGTACACCTCATGTGTCTACCTCTGGAAGCCACAACTGAAATAGTGGGGTTGCATCAATGGAGTCACTAGGTGCAGTTTGCAATCTTCAATGGTTATGATGTCTTATGCACCTTCAAAATCAAAAGCTCGTTGTCGTTCTATCCCAGGAAAATATATTCAATTCGTCCCCGACAATGATGCTAGAAATTTTATCACTAGAAGTCACCTCCATATTGCATTGGAGGTAAGCCTAGTACCCATTAGTTTGTATGTCACAATGAATAAGTTTGAAGTGGTCGAATGGGCACAGACCCAGGATAATATTGTTTTAACTTAGAAAACTAGACCAGTGTGCACATGTAGGTGAGGCCTCGATTCAACTTCCGTCAGTAAGTTGTAGTAAGGGTGAGTAGTGTTGGCAGCCAATTCACATTTTTCCACTATCTTATAAGCTGCCTACACCTATGTCTTGCAAACATCAATTTTTCGTCGCAATTTTCAAATAAACGACATTTTCATTTTTTGCGACATTTACACACTTATTTTCGTTTTGTTTTCACGACTGTAAACATGAAAACTTAATATTTTGAAGTTGTATTGGAATCACTATCTGAACTGTCATTATCTTTTTGTCGATATGCCTATTGCGCTTACCTTTTATTTATCATTATGTAGCTGGCAAGACTTTCGAACTATACTCATTGAACATTCTTATATTGATTGTGTGACTGGGTTTCATTGAGTTTGCAATGCATTAATATTTGGATTTTCATTTTTATTTGATTTACTTGACCTTTTGGTTTCATAAGATACATGGGTTTTATGGTTAAATATTTCATATATATCTTTCTAATATGATACCTATGTTGATTATATGAATACCCATCGACACATTGGTTAAACTATTAATTATGTGAGCTAGTTCATTGGCACATACTTGATTTTGGTTTTGATTTATATGTCGGGTGTTTAAAACTATGGAATAATGTTTGTGCACGTTGGTTTATACATTGATTTCATGAGTTGGGTACATGAATTGATTGTTGAACTACTATTATGGATTGAAAAACTATGTAAATCGGCAGTTGTACTTTGACAATTACTATTTTGCATGGCAGAGACAAACTCCACCACCTTCGCACGATGGAATTTATGCCTATCCCTTATTCCCATTCACTTATGTTAGCTCGGGTAGCTCTGCTCCTGTGTGTTTGTTATGATCCAAACCCTCGGCTTACCATGTGCTCGGCTCCATGGCACCAGTCGTGCGAATCGAGCCAAACGACAACCAAGCCCTGTTAATGTTTGACAATGCCTGCAAAGACTTGGAATATAATGGATGGCTCACCTTCATGAAACAATTTGAGGGTTTTAATATCTGTGTAGAACGACAATTTTCCATGACTTTCAATGGCTGTAGAGCCAAGGTGAGAGAGATACAGTTGGAAATTGATGAGAAATTTATCAGTTCTGCCACAGGGTTACCTGCTGCAGGCCAACGTTGGTTAAAAAATTGTTAGGTAGAGGAGGTCCCATGGACACTGTTGTTCCTCTCGTGCAAAGTCACATCTTGTGATAGAGGTATGCCCATCTCTGCACTTAAACCATGATGGCACGATACTTTGATGGTAATCAAACAGTTCGTGACCTGTGAAGGTCGATACGGACTTGTGTTTCTCTACCACCCACGTTTTCTTATGAATTTTATGGGATACTCATTGAATATGCCCTTTTACTTTCATCGTAGCCTATATAAAATGTCGAAAAAGTTTAAATGACAGAAGGTTGACAGCAGCCTGTTCCACCATGGACTTATCAAACTTATCATTGTTTATCATTTGAGATTGCACGGGTATAGCTGGAGCACTTTCATCGCTCGAAATGGTTTCGATGGCTCGGGCCCTATATAGGTTGAAAAGCCTATGGTGAATGAAAACAAGGCCGAGCTGCCTGTGCCCTTCCATGTCCTACTTCCTAAACCCTCGTCCGATCCTAGTGTTGACTTACCCAACGCTACTATTGAGAAAGTTGAGACTATTAAAAGACCTGTGAGCAAAAAACCCAAGGCAAACCCTACTGCTAACACTAAGGGTAAAAAGAAAACTCATTTGATTTCACGGATGGCGAAGAACAAACCTAAACCCTCTACTGAGTCAAAGCCTATCGTCCTAAGTGAGGATTCTGATTCTGACATAGAACGTTTTTTAGCCAGCGAGTACCCCTACTCGCAGGGTTTATGTCCCGAGCCACCTTATGAATTCATGTCCAACCTTCCCCCCTGCCTAAAGAAATACCCTATCTACCTTGGTATTAAATTGCCTCATGAAACCCTCGGCCATTTGACCAAACCCTCCCTTGCTCTTTCAAAACCCACACAGTCACCCTGTGACCAATGCGATTTATGGTTGGAACGATACTACATTGATGTTCCCATACTCCAATCGAAAATTCAATCTCTAGAAGATCAAATTGCAGTGATAACCAGTCAAAGAAACCAGCTCCAAGCAACTAATAAAAATAAAAAGACAATCGGCTCTATCCTTTTCAAAAACGTTGAATCATCCACAGCCGTTGTCAATTCCAAATTGGCATAATCAAGCCATCTCGTCACTATACAGGTATGAAAATTTGATATCATTTTTGTTTTGTGAATAATCAAGGTTAATATAATGATTTGAATTCTGTTTTTAAATATCTCAGTCACTCATCTAAATGCCTCTGTCATTCGGTGATCATCCTATACATGGTTTCATTTTTCTAAAAATAAAAGGAATTTCGATTTGATATACGATTTGCTCATAGATTTTTATTGGATTTGAATGGTTTTCATTTGGATTTCATTTGCTAAGTTTCTCTGATCGAAGTAACAAAATTAATGGTGTGTTTTCAATTCAATTTGTTTTGTATCCACTCTGAATAGGAAGTTTTCATGCTCAATTTAGAATACGATTATGCTTGAATTCGATATCATTACGATTCGTATGCTGTGATTAGTAAATGATTTTGCGAGTGTAGTTGTTATGATATGCTATGTCATATGATTTTCCAAATCATGAGTATCACTTTGTTCAATTTAATTTGGAAAGAACTACTCTGTTTTTATAAAAACAATGATCTCATTAAACCTGTGCAAATACACCCGAATCATGGAATGATTATGATTTGCAATCACTATGATAAACCCAGCCGATTGATTCGCATGATTGGATTGTTATTAGTTCGATCATTTTTAGGAATTGGATCCCGATTGTAATTGCTTCTTTGTTTGATTTTAAATGTGTAAAACGAATTGGTCAAACCCGGTTATAATTCGTTTGATTGGAACAATTTCGATCAAAGACAATCAATCTTGTTTGCCTAATTTTCAATAACAAATTACGAATTCTGTTGCTCTCAATCGATCCTGTTACAACTATATTTGAATTGATTTTCGCGCCAGCTCGAGTGAATCTACTTGTGGCATGAGTCGTTTTCTATATCAAAACAACTATTATGATTTGAAAATGATTTTGTCGAATTCATATTTCATGTTGACAAGGTAGCGTAACATTTGCTTGCCATTTGTTTCGATTATGTTGAATTCGATTTGTTATGAAATGATCACATTGTTGTTCCATATGATTTTGTCACCCGACTTTCAGGTAACAAACAAAACAGAGTATGCTTATCTCTGTAGTCATTTAATTGATTTGGATCCTGTTTTCTTTCGAATGTTATAACAAACTCAACTTAAATGATTCATTTTCAAATGGCTATTGGATGTCAATTAAATGGAATTATTTAAAAGATTTTCGATTAATTTCAATGCTGATTCTGTATCTTATTTAGACTAGCTACAGAATCACATGATTCTGTAGCTAGTCTATAGAATTAGATTTTTATCATTTTATTAATAAAAGATCCTTCTAACTTGTTCATTTTTTGTCCTTTTCAGGTGAATTCGAATTGCATGGGATTTTATGGACAGTCTAGAGGATATTTTGATGTTTTACTTTTATTTTAGTTTCCTAGTTTAGTTAACATTGGGATATCTTCCCAGATTTTATGTAAACGGTTTTGTAACTTCCACAGGGATGTTTTACCCTGTGGAAAACCTTTAAATACTTATTATTTTGTGTAATAAGGATCATCCTCACTTGTGGGAGAACCAGGATTATGGATATCTAATACAAACTGAGACAGAAGTTGATGTTCTGCTACAACTTTTGCTTTCATAATATCAATCTTTTGTTTCAAGTTTATGTTTATCAATTTGCATTAGATTAGTGACTACTTTAGCTATCATAGTATTTTGCAGAATGGTATGTATTAATTAATGTTTCATCCATATCTGATTTCTTCCATTACTTGAAAATACAACAATTATTTGATTCAGTTTATGAATGACAGATTTCTCTTCTTCATCAATTGAATTATTAAGTATAGATCTTTGCAAACAGGTTTATCTAATTGTAGAGATTTATAAATCGTACGATTGTTGTGATTTTTATGTCTTGTTTGTCCTGTAAACAAGCTTAAAGAGAACTATAGCTTATCGTTTACGAGAAGCTTCTGGATTATTCGGTGCAAATTTGCTTCCTT
>JASDQU010384599.1:0-11056 GCA_032191745.1 Picea mariana | reverse complement strand
TGTACATTTCTCTGATTATTAGAAATCGTGTATTACTATATATCTGTGTTTATGGTTGCATCTCTGATACATTTATGTTATATTATTGAATATCTGCAATATCTCTATGTATTTCTTTATTATATCTCCGATCTCATTTCGTGCCGAAAATAATCCGGATCAAGGAGTCACCTTCATATTCCATGGAAGGCAATCCCAATACCCATCAAGTTATATTTGAATGAAAGAGTGTTTTAAAGGTTCAAATGGAAAAGGAATCAAGTGGTAATGTTCTAACTCAGACAACAGGGCTAGCATGCACCAACAATTAAGGTCTTGGATAACTTCTATTAGTAGTTTGGGAGTAAGTATGAACAGTGGGAAGACTTGAGTGAGAGGAGTGTAGGGACTGCTGGAAACATCAGATCTACAAAATTCTAAGGAAGGTTTCTAATCACAAGATCACAATTAAGGTCTTGGATAACTNGGTTTCTAATCACAAGATCTTCTTGACATCAGAAACTAAAGAAGCTAAATAAACATGATAATATAATGATCAAACATCCACCATAAAATCACCACAATAATTCATGTGAATCATTCAAAGCATGAACATTTGGCATAAGAAGAAAACATATTGAAAGAGAAGATGATTTCTATTAGTCAAAAAGTCTCAAGTCCAGTACATCACTAGATCATAGTCACTTCATCAAAATATTACAAGTAAAAGGGAGCCTTGCTCAACCATCCAAACCTACTAAAGAAAATGATATATCTATTTATAATAAGAAAGGGAGGCAACAACTGGAGGTACGAGTTGGCATGCTTCCCTTGAAAATCTCTAAACATTTATTTGGTCTAACAACTAGAATAATAGCCTATGCTATAAAACAGGGAAATGTTGGTGACTAATCCAATCATGCTTATAACTGCTTTGATCCTCTTTTTCTGCTCATCCCCTTTTTTTCCATGTGTGCCTTTGGATCCTGTAGTTGTCCTCAAAATTCCAGCTACTACTTCTGTAACTTTCTCCATCATCAACTTATCCAAAAAGATGTTGGCCTAGTCCTCCTAGATTCCTGGTGTTTGCTAGCAACTTCCTTGGGCAACAACTCTGGGTAGCGCACAGTAAAACCGAACAAGGATAGAAGGTAGCACCTGTAGGTAGCACCATGGTGTTGCATATATGCACCAACATTGGTCCTCTATTGAAATATTGGGTAGCGCCTGTAGGTAGCGCCCCTGTGTTGTGCTTGTGTGTAAACCTTCTCCCTGCCAAATATTACATAGCGCCTATGGGTAGCGCCACTGTGTTTCACCCATATGTTGATTCTATTCTCTGTGGAATATTACGTAGCGCCTTTACGTAGTGTCAGTTACAATGCATCTCTTACAGGTTTGGGTAACATTTCCAAAATGCAATGCCTTTCAATCTTGAATATGTACAGAGCAATGTGTGTCCTTTCATGATGACAGAACTATTTTACTTAGGTTCCTTGACCGTACCATAGGTAATTCCTCTTACCACTGGGTGAAGCTATCACTTAGCAAAAACTCAAAATACATATAGCTAAATGCCTAGAAACCTATATATATGGCACAACTAGTATGTGGATATCAGTTAACCCTCCCAAAAAGGAACAATTCCCAAAAATGGGGCTTACCATTACCAACTATTTTTTCATTTTAACACTTAGCCTCACACTCTTTCTGGTAGAAAGAGGATCTTCAATTGGCACAATAGAATTCTTTTTCCTAGCATTGACCAGCTTCTTCTGTGTAGTTGTTCTCTCCTTAGTTGTTGGTTTATCATCCTCAATGGTAGCTTCAACCAACACCTGTAAAGTCCCTTGGGCTACCTCATCTTGAAACTATTTTAGCTCTGCCTTTAACTTCTTGTTCTGAGACTGAAATCCTTTGTTATGTCTGTAAATATTCTTCAGTTGTTTATGAAGGGGTAGAGCCTTTCTCACTGCAAACCTTGCCAATTCAAGGGTATGATTGTAGCCAACCATGAGCTCTTCCATTTGAGCCAAGTGGACCTTTTCTTTTGATTTAAGATGAGCTATTTCTTTCCTTGCATCTCTAAGTTGCTTGATATGCCTTTTGTAGGTCTGACTATTAGGAGGGATAGTGGCATGCTCAGTCTTAATAGGATTTTCTTTAGACTCCTCTTCCTCCTGCATGGGAAGTGTTTTTTCCACCTCATCAGGTTTCTCAGTGGCCTTACTTTTACCCTTATTTCTCTGCATAGTGGTTTCTTCATTTCTTACCACATGATTTTAATGTCTTTCTCAGAGGTCTCATCTCTCTTCTCACAAGGTCCTTTAGCACCTTTACCCTTCTTATTTTGTACAAAGGTTTCTAATTTCTCCTTTATAGGCTTTTCAATATTCTTCCCCTTCTTCTTTTGAATAGGGATCTCTAGTAGGACTTCTCTCTATAATCCTCCTTAGGAATTGATGACCTTGTGAAAGGTCTTTTACCTTTGATTTTGACTGCTGAAGGAGAAGGGGAAAAGATAAGCTTCTTCCCTCTCTTAGATGTAGCTTTCGTAGAAGGAGGCACCTCTTCTAACCCTGGTGGAGGAGGTGGTGAAAAATCTTTGTGTGGAGAAGGGTTGACTTCCTCATCAGCTTCAATGACCTGCTTTTTGACCTATGACACTTGAACAGGGCATCTTCCCTTTCTCTTCCTACTGGTCCCTGCTTTGGTAGCACTGGTAGGTGACAAAGAACTTGCCCTCTGTGATTGAGGAGTGGGTACTAAATCCAACTTAAAATGAGAGGTAACCAAAAAATGATCCCATGAAATATCTTTCTTTCCCAATTCCTTAGATACTAGCATTTTGATTAATCTAGAGTGAAAAAGGCTAGAATTCATATATTTAGATTTGGCATGTATCTTGTCTGACATCTTACCTATACTCCTCAACAAGTAATAATGAATATTCATCTCAACCTTACTAGTAAAATGTAGCAACAATCTTATATGGTATTGGTATAATGTGTTGAATCTCCCTTCACAAGTAAAATATCTCTATATGATCTTTAGTAGTCTGTCAAAATGTTCAATCAATTGGCTCCTTGGCATACTTTTGGATAGGTCATTGGCTTGATATTAAGGTTTGAAGAGATATTTTTCATAATATGAACTCAAAGCCATGGATTTGAACCACCTTTCACTTGTAATGGGGATCCCTGTTGCAGCTAAGATGGAGGCTTTAGTCACTTCAAAATCCAAATCCCCAACCTTAGTTTTCTTACCATAAAACTACAATGCAAACAGTTTTGATACCTTTGGATGGCCTCTCTGCATGTTCTGACAGAAGAAAAGGCACCCCACCCTTTGAAAGGCCTCTCTTGCCAGGGGTTATGTATTAAAAATAAGCAGGCCCACTGGTTTTGTCCTAACTATCTTGCCTCCTTTATGTGCCTTCTTTGATTTAGGGGTCTCCATGACTCAGAATGAGGGTTCTTAAAAGGTTTGGTAATGCTCAGGAGACTTTGAATGGTGTTTCAAATATGCAAGGCTGACCCTATGCAACTGAGTAAAATGTTTAATTTCGATATGAAAGGCAGTAGGGGAAGCAGTGGGAGGTTAAGCAACACCTCTGGGTAGCGCAACGCATACACAGAGGATAGACTAGTCTAAAGCTTGCAACTTCAAGGGCTAAAAAAGACAACATAAATATGACTCATATATGGGCCATGAGGTTTATAGGTCTGAAAAAGAGAGGAGATGAGGCTATCATACAAAGATGAATCTTTTACCGCTGTGCAAACTTAGCAAAACAAAAACCCGATCACAAATTTCCTGTGAGGATTAATGCGCAGAGGAGGTAACAGTGGATACCTATGTAGTAGACACCTGTTGAGATCTTCAACACAATCATAGGATGAAAATGAGGAAACTTTGGCCATGGAATCTCGCACAGTAGTAATATTTGGTTGACATGCGGTCGCCTGATCATAACTGGATAATTCACACAGTGCAACACTGTTGAGTTTTCAAAATTAGAAATCGTTATCAAGGAACATAAATGAAAGATCTTTTGAAGGAACTTTAACCGACTTCTGGCACTGAAAACAAGGGATATGGTATCGGTCGTGGAAATCATGACTTGGGGTGGCGGTATGATAAATGTGACAGGCGATACGGAACTGCCTAATGAGTAAGAAGCACTTCCAATTCAAAAATATGATTAGATAGGTAAGCAAGGACAATGAGGCATGCTTGTGAGGTCATGAGTGAGGAGAGAGATGTGTCACATCAGCCTGATCATGGGAGGTATCGACCTAGGGGAAAATCATGAAAGGGATAAAAAAGAATAAACCATGAGCTAAAAGGGTTCAAGGATCAAAAATCAAAACATGAGCTATGATTCAAAAGTTTAGTCATCCAAGGGGTCCTAACAAACATAACTTTAAAGGGATGAAAAAATTATTTAATTTTTTTTTTAAATCTAAGGCTTTAAAAAAGGTAAAAACAAACTAAAAGACCCAAGGCAATTTAATGTGATAACACATTCAAGGGGAACATCATGACAAATGTGTAATATTGATTATTATTGATTAACAATACTTTGCAGAAGCGTCACTGTGGAAACATTGATCCAACATTTTATTTTGACAAGAAATGAAGTCAAAAAGAACAAAAAGAAAGAAGTGTCATAGCAGAAATGAAACAACATAATTGAAATAAACATAAATGACATGACATAAAATGAAATAGAAGAAATGGAAAACTAAAAATGTAAAAGCAGAAATGAAAAACTACTAATGTGAAAGAAGAAATGATAAACTACTAATGTAAAAGAAGAAATGAAAACTAATAATGTAAAAGCATAAATGAAAACTACTAATGTATAGAAAAATTACAAACAACATTAAACTCTTCAAGTTGGTTCCATGGAATGTTTTAAGTGGGAACCGATAGTGCTGTAGGAAAACAATCGCTCTTGTAAGTCCTTTAGAATATAAGAATTTGCACCCAGGACAAAAGCGATCTTAAAAGGACCCAACCATAATTTTTGAAACTTTGAATGCCTTCCTCTATCAACATGAGTTGAATCCCACAGCAATACCTTCTCATTGACTTTAAATTTAACAACTTTGACACTCTTGTTGAAATATTTTTTAACAGTCTATTGTCTTCTCTTTATATTATCCAAGGAAAATGTCCTTTGCTCCTCTAAATCCAAAAGTGCATTCATTCTCTGAGAAACATTAGAAGAATTTAATTCTTCAACTTGTAGCATTAACCTTAAGAAGGAAAGTTCCAACTCAGTAGGAGAATGGATTCTTGACCATAAACAAGATGGAAATGAGTGCAACTAGTGCTCACCTTGGTGGTAGTTTGATCTGTCCAAAGGGTATAAGTGAGGAGAGTGTACCATTGATGAGGCTTATCTTCAATGAGACTTTTGATAATTCTTACCAGATTCTTATTTGTAGACTAAACTTGCCCATTTCCTTGGGGATAATAAGCTGATGAGGTAAAATTTTTAACCCCCAACTTAGCTAAAAATTGGGTCAGCTTAGCAAAAATATAAGAGGGACCATTGTTTGTAATAATTTCCAAAGGAAGACCAAATCTGGAAAAATATTATTTTCAAGGAAAGAAATCACCTACTCATCCTGTGAATGTTTAAGCGGGACGACTTCAACCCATTTTTTAAAATAGTCTGTGGTTGTTAGGATAAAGACTGGTCCTGCTGAAGATGGAGGATTAATAGGACCAATAATTTCCAAATCCCATTTTGAAAAAGGAAAGTCCGGGAAGATAGGTTGTAAAGGCATGGTTGAAAGGTGTTCTTTCCTAGCAAATTTCTGGCACTTGTCACAAGATCTCGAAAAAACATAAGAAACAAAATATTGAAGGAAAATAGTATTCTTTTCTGATAATCTTAAAAGAAGTGGTTTTAGCAGAAAAATGACCTCCTACATGAATAACAGAATTTGAATAATCATGAGTTTCTTGCAACAATTTATGTGCTTCCTCATTGTTTACACAACAGAGCAACATACCATCGACAGATCTTCTAAACAAGTAGTCTCCTATAATGACGTATCTAGCATATTTGAGACAGAGCCTTCTCCTTTGATGAGTGTATAAGTTATCTCAACATCTTTGATTTTTCAAATAGTAGACCAAATTTTTATACCAAGGATGTTCAGACACAGGAAGGATTTGATTATCAATGTAGAAGAGTGTTGATAGAGAGCTATCATGTTCATAAATTTCTTCACTAGTTTCAACATGTTGAGCTAAGTGAAGGGATAAGTCACATCCCTTGATGGTGTTAGAAGTCACGATAGTTAAATCGTGATCTTGGATCTTGGAAATCCAATGTGCAAGATTCCCTAAAAGATAATTTTTTGAGAGAAAAAACTTGACAACGGGTAAAGGGACTTTTACCAACATGTGCTTACCTAAGATGAAGTGGCAAAAAATCTCAACAGCTTTAACAAGAGAAAAAACATGCTTTTCACTAAAAGAATATTTAAACTCATCATTAGACAAGCTTTGACTCATGTAAGCCATAGGTTTTTTGTTACCTTGGTCATCACATTGCATGAGGATAGAAGAAATTGCTTCCTCTATGGCATTAGTATATATCATAAATTCTTTCTCAAAATCTGTCTTCACCAAAACCGGTGCGGAACTAATTTCTTTCTTGATCCTACAAAATCATTTTCAACATCATTTGTCCAAGAAAATGAACTATATTTCTTAAGAAGATTATGAATTGGCTTGACCATTACAACAAAATCAGGAACAAACCTACGGACAAAGTTAATAACACCCACGAAAGCTTGAACCTCCTTCTTGGAAGTGGGAGTAGGCAGATTTAGGATAGGAACAATCCTTTCAGGATCAATGCTTATACTTGAATTAGAGACAATGTGTCCCTGGAGCTTGCCCTTGGTAAAACAAAAAATAGAATTAGAAGGATTTAGAGAAATTCCAAATTTCCTGCATCGCATGAGAACTCTTTTAAGATGACCAAAATGATCTGATCGATTTTTAGAATACACAGTTAAGTCATCAAGATAGATATGAATAATCTTGCCCATCAAATCGTCAAAATATATTTGCACAGCTCTTTGAAAAGTGGAACCTCCATTAGATAATCCAAAAGGCATACATTCATAAGAAAAAGTGCCCCAACGAGTAATACAATTGGTATTATATTTATCTGCCCTTTTAACTTGATTTGATTGTAACAAGAAAAACCGTTAAGTAAGGACATCATCTCTAACCCTGCAACTTGTTGCAAAATTATTTCCATATTAGGGAGAGGAAAGTGATCTTTTATACTAACCCTATTCAATGCGCAAAAATCTACACATAATCTAATTTGACCAGTTGTTTTCCAAACAGGAACCAAATTGGGAACACACTCAGAATACTTAACTGGGAAAATGATCCTAGCCTTCAAGAGTTTGTCCAACTCCTTTCGAATAATTGCTTCCAGTGCAGGGTTAATGGGTCTTTGTTTTTTCCTTACTGGTTTTATGCCCTCTATTAGCACTGAAAGTCACACTTTGATTGCTAAAGTGTAAGCTTAGCACCCATCAGAATGTAAAAGATAATTTTGGTTTTGAATAGGTGGATCAACAAGATGGATAAAGAAAGAGAGAGGGATGCAAAATGTAGATTAGTAGGCTACCCCAATGGGAAATGGAGTCACAAACATCCTACTCAGATTTTCTACCCAAAGAAGCTTCCCATAATGACCAAGGATCTAGGAGGACCAAGCTAACAGCTTTGAGATAAATTGATGATGAAGAAGGATGGAGAAGTAGCATTTGGATTCATGAAGACAACCACATGCTTTGAAGGACACATGGCAAACAAGGAGTTGTGCAGCAAAAGGGAGCCAATTCAGTTTGAATTTCAGTTGGATTAGTCACCAACATTTTCCTGTTTTATACCATAGATGCTAGATAAGTTGTTAGAGAAAATAAATGTTTAGATTTTTTCAAGGGAAGGGGGGTGGCTCATACCTCCAGCTATTGCCTCCCTTTTTGTTATAAATAGATAGATCATTTTCTTTAGCAGTTTTGCATGGTTGAGAAAGGCTCCCTTTACATGTGATATTTGTATGAAGTGACTATGATCTAATGATGTACTGGACTTAAGACTTTTTGGCTAATAGAATTCAACTTCTCTTTCAGTCTATTTACTTCTTATGCTAAATGTTCATGCTTTGAATGATTCACATGAATTATTGTGGTGATGTTATGGTGTTTGTTTGATCATTATATTATCATGATTTTTATTTAGCTTCCTTATTTTATGATGTCAAGAAGATCTTGTGATTAGAAACTTTCTTCCTTAGACTTTTATAGACCTGATGTTTGTAGCAGTCTCTACACTCTTCTCACTCAATTATTCCATCTGTTCATACTTACTCCCAAACTGCTGATAGAATTTAGCCAAGACCTTAATTTTTGGTGCATGCTAGCCATGTTGTCTGAGTTAGAACATTACCATTTGAGTCCTTTTCCATTTGACCCTTTAAAACACTCTTTCATTCATGTATAACTTGATGGGTATTGGGTTTGCCTTCCATGCAATCTGAAGGCGACTCCTAGTGCTAACACACTCCTTGATAGGAATGACATGTTGTATAAGAGCGGGATCAAAACCACGAAGATCCTCATAAGACCAAGCAAAAACATCTTGAAATTCACCAAGCAGCTTGGCGAACTTCAATTTTTCTTCATCAGAACATTGGAAACCTATTTTAACATTCTTTTGAGACTTGGGTGTTCCAATGTTCAAGGAAATGGTTTCACCCACTTTCCTTTTTTACTCCTCTTCTTTATGTTCTTTGTTTCCTACATCACTCAATGAAAATGAACTTTCCAGAGGAGTCAAGCCTTTAGGAATTTTGTTATCTTCCATTGATATAATTTCCTTAGGCTTATAAGGTTCATTTTGAATGAAAGCACAAATGCTCTCATCACCAGGAAACACTTGCCATGACTCTATGTTGTCAGGGATGTGCAGACAATACATAGATTGGAAGGTACAATCAGTTCTTTGTGGCAGAAGTTTTCGAGTAGGAGAGGATGAAAAAATATCTAACCTATTAGCAATTGAGTTCAATTCCCTTTTAACATGAGTGATGTTGAAATATAGTAAGTTTGAGATAAGTGCCCAAATAGTTTGGGTGTAATGTTTCATTAACTTGTTTCTAGGAGAGTATATCTTATGGAAAAGGTTACAAGTTTAGAATCCCCAAAAACTGTAAGGTGACCACAACCCAGATTATAGGCATTTTCAATGCCTATCATTAACGCTTCAAATTCAGTGGCATTGTTTGTGCAATAAAAATCTAACCTATAGGAAACGTTATGAATCTTACCCATAGGAGAGTACAAGATAACAACAACTATTTTTCCTTCATTGGAGCATGAACCATCGAAGAGAATATGCCACATCACATCCTCTAAGTCGATTTGTTCCAAGATAATGTTGTCCTCATCCGCAAATATGAAATACACTCCTAGGTCCTCCTCGATATAATTCACATTAGGTTGTGGAACACTTTCTATGTAAGGTGAAATTCTCCTCTCTCTTAGGAATATGATGTTTTTACCATTACGAGGAACGAAAAAGTGTGTCTCGTCGAGTGAGAGGTATCCACTTGTCAAATCTTGCCAATATCTTCCTAATATGATCGATTAATTACTCATTGACATATCTATTCCCTAAATATTAAGGGTTGTCCTTATTTCAGGATACACACAAAACCAAGGTCACATCCTTGATTTCACCTATGGTCATTTGTTGTAAACTATTATAAGAGAGCATGCTTTTGGCATTTTCATTTGTACAAGACAAGCCTATCTCTTCCATAATAATTTTTTACATTACAATTGGGCCTGAACCCTCATCGATGAGACAACAATGGACAATATTATCCATAATATTTACATAAATATAAAACGAGGGTTTTTTTACAAGGTTTCTAAAGTTATGTACACCTACTTTATTTACAGAAGAATCCCTCATATACCTCTTCAGAGAGGTTGGCTACAATGGAAGGTTTTCCTTGTTTGAAAACACAGGTATTCCAACAGAGGATGAACACCTTTAGTAACCACTCACATAACTAGATAAAATATCAACACACCGATGTTTTCACATGGTAAAACCCCTACTAGGAAACATCCATAGCCCCAACCAATGCGGCCACTTGGAGCAGTTTATTAATGCAAAGAAAAATATTACATAGAGATTTTACAAGAGAGTTTCTCACAATTGATCATCGACAAATGACCCTCTATGCTCTTTAAATAGAGATCATGGACCAATCGAGTGTTAATCCATAGATCAATGGCCATTAAGATCGAGGAGAGTATGAACCATTGGATCACTCTATGTCGGGAACATATCGTGACCATCAAATTTCCTAACTACAAATGCATATTAATGCATACTAAAGAAACACACTAGAAAACACACTTTTACCTAACGACACAATAGACCAAGTAGATCTTACTAACTCCTAAGTGTCTAAATATCCTAACATCCCCCCTTAAGAACAACTTGGGATAGGATTAAAGGATTTACAATAGTGACACAATAGGAGAAGGAAGGAGGCATTAGAGCCTATCCCCCCTTAATGACAACTTCCTGAACTCCTAACATAGATCGAAGTTTGGAAAACTTCCCTTCTATAAGAGACTTTGTGAAAATGTCTGCAACTTGATCTTCTATAGGGAAAATGAGCACTTCAATAACTTGATCATGAATGAGCTTTCTGATGAAGTGCATGTGTATCTCGATGTTTTTGATATGCTGATGTTGAACTAGGTATTTGGAAAGCTTGATGGCACTTTGATTGTCACACCAAAGTTTGGTTGAATGTTGGTGCTAGAATCCAAACTTTGAAAGGATCTGTAGAAGCCACAGGGCTTCTTGAATTGCATTTACCATTGCTCGACACTCTGCTTCTGTTAAAGAAAGTGCAATAGCATGTTGTTTCTTATAGGCCCAAGTGATAGGTCCTGAACTAAGGCTAAAAACATAACCTGCAGTAGACTTCTAATCATCAGGG
>JASDQU010384593.1:0-11065 GCA_032191745.1 Picea mariana | reverse complement strand
GAGAGCACTAAAGAGATATATAAGCAATCAAAGTGTTATAGTTTGAATAAATGGTTAGGAAAGTGAGTAGAGTTAGTTTATAAGATTGTATTGTTATGGAGAGGGATAATAATAATTTGGTTTAGAGTTAAGTGTGTTGTATATTGTGTATTTAGAGTATTTTTTTAATGAGAAGTGATTTTGTTTCAAATTATGTGTATTGGTTGTGTTGTATATATTAGTTTTTTAGTTTATGTGTTCCCTTCTTAAATATTATAGATTTGAATTTGGAGAAGGATAGGGTATGTACACTTTCATAAACTAAATAGTAAAATAGTTGTGTAGAGGATGTCTCTAGTCCCACAAACAAAAGGGTTGTTGATTTTTCTACATGAGATGATATTGTATGTGAATGATGTTATTACAATGATGAGTGTTTCATATATATAGAACATATGGTGACCATCCATGAAAGGATGCGTCCCTTGGATAATAAATAACTATATATATACACTAAACTAGTTACAATTTCAACACTCCCTCTTAACTAGAGAGGTATTCATAACATCTGCAACATTAGGAGCAACCTGCCATATGATCTGGGAGAATGTATTCTCGATGTTGTCCAAACATCAACATTCCCTCTCAATGAGGGAGACATTCTTCATCATGCCAAAACTTGTCTCTGAAGTATTCAAACTTCACTCTATACCCATGATACCTATCTGTCAGTCTTGGGAGATGTCTCTCTCCCACCTAAATTGAGAGGAATCTCCCTCTGCGACTCCCCCTTTGAGCCAACTGACTCTCTCTAAGATCAAGCTCACTCTAGGTCTGCATCTTCAAGCACTTCGAGTCCATATTATTCTTTGTCATGATCAAGGAAGGACTACGCCTAGGCCCATTTATCACAAGTACACCCTTGTGATAAATGTACCCTATCTCCTTTGTTCTGTAGCCCAATCTAGGAGAAGGTCCGCCCGATGCTTACTGGGGCCATTCACATGTGTTTATACACGCCATGTAGTTGGTATCCACGAGACTTGAGCTAGCTCATCCTACAAGGGGTGGGAAGTCCCTTGGGGTTGATCAAACTAAGTCATCTTGAACCATATTTGACATATAGAGGCTTCCTCATGAAACCAATGTCTTAGTACCTTCATCTGACCATCTGAGGCACGTAAGGATCAAGTCCACATTCCCTCCTACTAGTCCATACAAGACCCTCCAAGGAAAATGTCTCATGATGCTACCTCAAACATCAACACTCCCTCTTAGCCAGGGAGGTATCTTTTCATGATGTCTTCATCTAGTGGTCCACTGACTGCTCTACAATCAACTAGTAACACACAACTACTACCATGTCATCAGTAGATTGAATCATCTGTCACAGTCTCTGCGATCAAGAAACACACAACTGCTCCAAGTGTTCTGGCAATCTCCATGACAATCATCTAGTAGCTCACAACTACTACAATTCCATCCAATAGAACACGACTATGCTGATCCATAGTAGTACACAACTATTGTCCAGTGGTACATAACTATTGCTAGTAGCACAAAGCTATTGTCCGATGACACACAATCATTGCCAGTGGTACACAACCACTGTAGTAGCACACAACTACTGTCTAGAGACACACAATCTCTTCTAGTGGTACACAACCACCATAGTAGCACACAACTACTATCCAGAGACACATAGTCTCCACTGGTGGTACACAACCACAATAATAACACACAACTACTGTCCAAAGGCACACAGTCTCCGCTAGTGGTACACAACCATTGTAGCATATAGTTGTTGTCCAGAGACACACAATCTTTGCCAATGGTACATAACAATTGTAGTAGTATACAACTATTGTCCAAAGACACACAATCTTTTCCAATGGTACACAACCATTGTAGCATACAACTATTGTCCAGAGACACACAGCCTATGCCAGTGGTACACAACCATTATAGTAGCATACAACTACTGTCTAGAGACACACAGTCTCTACCAGACACAACCACCATAGTAGCATACAACTATTGTCCAAAGACACACATTCTCCACCAGTGGTACACAACCATTGTAGTAGCATACAACTGATGTCTAGAGACACACAATCTCTGCCATAGTCTCATGACTACACATGTGTCCCGTAGTTGTCACGCACTCAATGAAGTGTCATGTGACTATCTGAGCCACACTCTATCTGAGTAATCTAGGCATGATGCAAGTCATCTGCATCATCTCTAAGTTGTACTAGCATGATGCTACTACATCATATCTAATTTGTACTAGAATAATGCAACTCAGGCATATGCATCATCTCTAAGATGTACTAGCATGATGCTAATGCATCATATCTAAGTTGTACTAGCATGATGTGGAGTATCATCTACATCATCTCTAAGCCATACTAGCATGATGTGAATGCATCATATCTAAGTTGTACTGGCATGATGTAGATCAGTGCCTTTGCATCATCTCTAAGCTATACTAGCATGGTGTTAATGCAACATCTCTAAGTTGTACTGGCATGATGCGAGTCATTTGCATAATCTCTAAGCTGTACGAACATGATGTTACTGCATCATATCTAAGCTGTACTAGCATGATGCGAATCAGGCATATGCATCATCTCTAAGCTATACTAGCATGATGTTAATGCATCATATCTAAGTTATACTAGCATGATGCATCTCAAGACATCTGTATCATATCTAAGCTGTACTAGCATGATGTTGAAGCATCATATCTAAGTTTTATTAGCATGATACAGATCAACACTCCCTCTCAACCGAGGGAGAAATCTCCACAAGTACAAACTTGTCCTTGAAGTACACAAACTTCCCTTTGGACAAGTGCTTCGTCAGAATATTTGTTATCTGCTCATCAGTGGAGATATACTGGAGTTTTACTTCTCCCTTCTGGACTCGATCACATATGTAATAATACTTGATTTCAATGTGCTTCGACTTGTCATGGAACATCGGGTTCTCTGAAAGCTTCAAACAACTTTGATTGCCACAGAATATCATGGTCGAATCTGACACCTGATCAAATAGTCCAGAAATCAACTTACAGATCCATACTGCTTCCGTAAAAGCATCACATGTTGCAATGTACTCTACCTCTACTGTGTTGAGTGCCACATACTTATGTTTCATGCTAATCCAAGATACCATGGATGAGCCCAAACTAAAATAGGTACCAAAGGTACTCTTTTTGTCATCCGTACTCCCTGCTCAATTAGAGTTTGTATATCCTTGTAGCATTACTTCTCCACTTGAGAAGTATATGAGTCCATACCCAACTGTACCACGTAGGTACCTTAACACATTTTTTGCAACAACCCAATGCAATTTCCTTAGTTCACTCATGAACTGACTCAAGGCGCTCATAAAACATATATCTTTCTTGGTGTTTACCAGGTACATCAGGGATCCAACTAGTTGTCTATACATCGTAGGGCCCTGCAAATTTGAACCCGAAGTTTCCTCATTCAACTTCTTCAAATTTGATATCATGGGTGTGGCCATGGACCTACAGTCCATTATTCCATATCTTTGAAATATCACAATCGTGTGCTTCCTCTATTAGAGGAATTTCTTGCCTGGCCTCTACCACACCTCCAATCCCTTGGAGAATACTCAATCTCCTAACAGGAACAATAGATCATTCCAAGAATAACCAATCTGGGACTAGCTCCTCTGAAAGTGGATTTGCATGTACTGAGAGTAGCTCCTCCAATCTCTCTGCAATTGCTCCTTTTGGGCTCCTGCAACTGCTCCCTGTAGGACTCATACCGTGTCTGCCACCTCCATTGGATCTATCACCATAGATGTGCTACAGTGGGTCTGACTGGCTATATCCATGATCACTGGAACTATTTCTGCTATCTAGTATGTTCTCGTCCTGGAGGAAAACTGCTCCTAGAGACTTTTTGTCTCTGAGCATCACGTCTAGCAATGTCTCTCCTTGACATCATGTTGGAAGGTCTTGCCCTCCATGTCTGCCTTTTTGCATGAGCCAACTAGCTCCCTCTTACACTGAAGCAAACCCTGTTTATCCAATTTGCGTCACTATATGCTCCCTCTTTTTGGGAGAACCCTCTTGCCACGAGCCTTCTTTTCACAAATTTCTTTTTCGAATACATACATTATGAAGACCGACCATAGTTACAAAAAAATAAACACTCCCTCTTAACTAGGGAGGTATTCATAATGGTCAATTTTACTTGTCTTCTTGGCACTTATTCTGTCATAGATATGGGAGAGACCTAGAATGCCCTCTAGTACATGTACCTTGCCATCACCTTAAGCCCTGCACTTATGACAAAAATTCTCAGCATGCTTTTATCATGGGTCTGAAACAGAGAATCCATAGATCCAATGTTGCTATTAGACCCAAAAGCCCAAACAAGAGCACATAGAAAAAGGGCATCTAGGAGACCCATGAGGGCAATCAACTCTACAGGGATGAAACGTTGGGATGCCATCTTCCTGCTCACATCAATGCAACTATGGTCGACAACTGATCCTGCTGCATATGCAAATCCCTCCCACTTCATTTCTACACAAAACAACACATAGCCAATTGGGATAATTTATTTTCCCTGAATTCCAAGTCAATCCTGGATCCTCACAATTGCATCCCCAATTGGAAGTTTTCTTTCCAATTCTAGTCAATTTTGGATCACCATGATTACTACCAATTTCACATGACATGCATCCAACTATCAACTATTAATTTCATCATGGTTTACCAAAGTTTGATTCAAGAAAACTGAGAAGTATTATGACAAAAATGAGAAGTCTTATGACAACAGTGATATAACAATTTAGTCATTTCGGAGCCATGCCGACTAAATCCCATAGCCCACAAATTATAATGGACCCCTCCATGACTTGGTGTGATCTTGATGGAAATTGTCTACCCAATTCAAAATATGGGTGTCACAATGCCATTGAACTGCTCGATTATCATCCCGCTGCCTCATCATAAATGTGATGCCTGCAGATTGCAATGCAAGCCAACTCAAATATTACTTTTATTGTGGACTTGAATGCAATCTGCATCGTACGCAAAATCCAGTTTATGACTCAAAATGCGTGTTTCTGTCACTGTCCTTAACTCCACTAAATATGCAAGATGCAACATCGACTATGGTTATTCAAATCATTAGCCCTCAAGATTCTCTTACATCAATCATAACTATTTTCCTTGAAACTGCAATCCTTGCTCTTTTAAGGACTTACCATCGATTCTCTTCTATTCGTCCCTTACAAATTGTATAATCACGCAGGTGAGTCCTCTAACTTCTAGGGCTTCACAAAAATTTACATACATTTTTGTTGTTTTCTTATTCTTGTTGATTTTTCTATGAGATAGAAATCTTCACACAAGACTCAAGCTGTCTCTCTTATTTTTTTGGGCCCTTCCATGAGGGAGTCAAGCCCAATCTCGCTCTGATACCATCTTGATATTTCTATATGAGATGATAATGTATGTGAATAATGTTATTACAGTGATGAGTGTTTCATATATATAGAACATATGGTGACCATCCATGAAAGGATGCATCCCTTGGATAATAAATACTTCTATATATATACTAAACTACTTTTCACATTATGAATACCGACCATAGTTACAATTTCAACAAGGGTTGCATACATCAATTTGGTATCCTTAAAAATTGATTATTATTATTGTTGTTGTTATTATTATTGTTATTATAAGATATATGTGTGATCTTTAGAATTAAAATTGTCTTTGTACCACATTAATTTGGAGGTGATTCTGCATGGGAGTTGGTGAGGAATTGGAACACTAGACATCAATTATATAATATTTAATAATTAAGTTATAGTTGTATCAATTTTTCTTACAATTTTGTGGAAAAAAAATGTATCACATATATTTTTTTTAAAGTAGGAAAGGGTTTGCAAAACTGAGGGCTACTGACATAGCCTCTATTGTTCTTACAATTGTGTGGAAAAATATGTATCACATTTTTTTTAAAGTAGGAAAGGGTTTACAAAACCGAGGGCTACCGACGTAGCCTCTATTGATACAATCTCAAGACCATGACATGTAACTACATCATCATGTCAATATAAAACATATCCTTGTGAAATAACCCACAACTGGTTTATAAGGGGGAAAACTTCCACTCAAGATGTATGGAAGGAAGTTGAAGTCATTACAGGATTGAAATTTAAATCCCAAGGGAACACAATTGAAGCAACATTAAAAAGATGGCACAAAGACAAAGACACAAAAGCTTTCAAATCCTTGACCTTGACCTTGGCTTGGGGAATCAGGTTAGCAAGAAACACAAAACTTTTCGAGAACAAGGACACTTTTCCATTTCATTGCGCCTCCCAAAGCCTCAACATATTAAGTGCCTACCTTCATTTTTCTTCTACTCGTCAATGGATTCATAGCTCTGACATAAATATCAATGCCCAAATCCCTTGGGCCTTTTTCGATCAAGCATCTCAAGGAGACCCTCCCAAAGTAGGAGCAGGGGGTGTTCTCTACCTCTCTCAAAACCATTTGATGAGCTTCAAAGCTGGAATTAGATGGTCCACTAATAACCACAATGAACTCATGACACTCAAGTTGGTTTTAATACTAGCCATGGAAAAAGGAATCTCTTGAATCCAAGTCCTCATAGATTATCTCTTCGCAATAAAATGGTTAAAGGACGAATTTGTTTTAAGGAAATGCATGCTCCACCCATTGTTTCGTGGTATCAAGAACCTCCGAGCTTCATTTTCTTGCATTACATTTGCTTATGTATACATGGAAAATAACTTGGAAGATGACAAACTCTCCAAAGATGGCCTTGAGATGCAAGTAGGAACTTTTGAAATCATTGAGTCCCACCAAGGACAAATTACTTCTTATTTTCATGAGCCATGGTTTTAACTCTCTCTATGTTTTTAGTGACGTTTTAGCAAAAGATGCCTCTTCAAAGAAGATTCCTGAATTTTCCTTTGAATGCTTCAATCTTGGATTCATTTCTATGTATAAACATTCTGAAAACTATTGTTAAGTACATGATAAGATTCTTTGTAAAAGGATGCTTCATGGGTAACGATGTCCCCCAATTCTAATATAATTTGTAAACTTCTAGATCATGCTTCCCATCATGTTGATCTTCAAAATCAACCAGTCCTTCTTTATGTACAAACCTTTGGTCCTTACTTTATTGACCTAATAAGGTATCCTAAAATACCACTTATGGTATTTAGCTCATGTAATTTTACTATCTCTAATAAAATTACTTGATTTTTTCCTTGGAAAAAAAGGGTGGAATACTTTCGCTCCTACCATATGCCTTTGGGTCTTGGGTCATTAAATTGTTTCGTTACATCTGAGGAAGATGAGTTATTATCCAATTAGAAGTAGTTTTAGGTCACACTTCAAGACCAAAAGGCAATTTTAGCCTAGATAGTATTCACGAGAAAGCTGATATCCCTTTTTTTTAGATCTAGGGGAATATGTGACATGTTAGGATTACTTAGACAAGACCAAGTTCAAATCATGTTGGCTGCCACTATAAACACTAGGCTAGGTACAATATCTCATAAGTCACACCTAACAAGGAACTCGAGCCTCTACCTAGGCCGAGACATCCCAAATGGAGGTGCTTATACTTTTAGTCAAGACATGATGAGTCAATGTCTCATTGAGAATTTGAACAGAGGTGGGGAAAGTGTGGAACTTACCTCCCAACCATTCGAGTTATTGCCCCTCAACAGAAAGCATGTATCCCTTACTATGATAGTTGAAGATAGAGTGGTTAGGTCATATGCTTTCCCTTAATCACATACATAAAACCTGATATTACTTCTATATTTAAAAATAAGACATCAAAATGTTGGAAAATAAATATTTAATATTATAGAAATAAAATAAAATTAACAAACTAAAATAAATAATATAACTCTATTTTGATTTAAAATCTTCTAAAAATAAATAAATTAATATAAATCTATTTTAACTTAACACCTTCTCCAACTACAAATTTTTTTATGACTTAGTTGGCACTCTATCATAAGATTTTGCCCATAAATTTAAAGTTTAAGAAATTATTAATGAAACACTTGGTTTTGAAGAAAAGATGGAATAATTAAAATTTAAGAAATTATCAATAAGCAATAATTAAAATTGTTTTCAGAAATTTTCAGTGAAGCATTTGGATTTAAAGAAAAGGGTGGAATAATTAAACAAGAGTTGTGCACAATTTAGTCCCAATTATTTGAATCAACAGTTAAAAAATAAATAGTTAATGCTATTTAAATTAAAATTAAAATTTAGAGGGCATATAATATTTAGGAGGCTATGACAAAGTATGTAAATGTGTTGGACCTACACAGAATAGATCTAGCTAGAAAATACTACACACATTTGCATAGAGAAATTAAGAAAGAAGAAGCAAGAGAGAAAGAATGGAAGAATTCTCATTAACCGTGCTGAATAATGAATAATTTACACATGATATACTCTGTATAACTCAATCAATGAGCACTGGAGGAGAACCAATGCACCATAGGTGTTCTAGAGTGATATGGACACACACCAAAAGTTACGGGAATGAACTGCCACCTAGTCTAGTCTCTCAAGCAATTACAGGAGTGAACTGCCACTTAGTTGAGTTAACTAGTCAACTAGTCTTCAGTTAACTGACTGAAACATAGTGTATTGAGGAGTAGATCAAGGAATCAAGGGTAATGCGCCAGTCTGGTGATGAAACCAAGGCAAGTGCGCATTAGCATGATGATGATCCCAATTTTGCATGGTGACAAAACCAATGCAACATCTAGACTCAACTCAACTAGTTAAACTGAAGTGTCAACTGAAGAGAATATTGTCCAGGTGGAATATTCTCCCATAAAATATAAGAGAATGGATAATGACTAATTATGACTAATAAACAAGGAAAAACCTTAGGAAAAAGAAATCCTAGGTGTGTTTGAAGTAACTCCAACACTCCCCGTGAATATCACTATGGTGAAAATAAAGAATGGGTCCTGATGCATCCTGACTGATCTCGAGTCCAAGGAAGAAGTGTAGCGGACCCATGTTCGTCATCAAAAAGTTGTCATGTAGAATCCTCTTGACTGCAACAATCATTGAAGTCGAGCAATCGATGATCAACAAATCATCAACATACAAAACTAAGAGTAGAAGTGAATCAATCGTCCTGAGCATGTAGACATTCGGGTATGATTTACAACGTACAAAGTTTTGTGACAATAGGTAGGAGTCCATCTTGGAATACAATGCCCTTAGAGCCTTCTTGAGGCCATAAAGGGACTTCTTCAGTCGACAAACCAAAGATGAGTCCTGCATAAATCTCTGGGGCTGCTCCATATACATCTCCCTAGAGAGATCACCATGAAGAAATGAATTCTTCACGTCCATCTGATGGACTTCCCATCCCTTGGCTGCCACAATGGCAAGTGCCAATCGTATGGAATCCATCTTTGCTATTGGAGCAAAGGTCTCATCATAGTCAATGCCATGCACCTGCTGAAAGCCTTTGGAAAAAGGCTTGGATTTGTATCTGCTAATCTGTCCATCCACTGCACTCTTGGTCCTGTAGACCCATCTGCATATGACAAGTTTTCTTCCAGAAGGAAGGGGAAATAAATCCCAAGTCTGGTTCTCGAGGAGGGAGTTGTACTCCTCCTGCATGGTAGATTGCCAAAAGGGTTTTCCAACAGCCTCACCATAAGACTATGGATCTGAATATTGAACCAAGAAAAGATGCACAAAAGAAATCTTGGATGCACATACATGATCAGAGAAACCAACGCTTCATCAAAACCATACAACTGGGAGGTTAGCTCTACCAGCCATGCTTAGAAAATATGAAAATTGAGTCTATATACTTAGAGCAATTCACCTCCTTGGCCCCAGGAGGGTAGCTAAGCTACCTCATTTAAGGCTTTACGTGCGCATGATCTTCCTTCAGATTGTACACGCAACTTCTTGTCTGACACTGCTTCAGATGACATGGCTTCTACAGGGAAACTGTCCATCGGAGTACCATGAGCTGACTGCTTCTGACCCTCCCCACGCCTTCCATTTATGGGTTGAGCTGAGGTCTCAACCACATGTTCAATCTTCATTAACTGCTTCTTCCATGGAGGGTGGCCGAGGCTGAATACACAAAGAGTGACCACATGTCGTCTTTCCAAAGTTTGGAGGCCAACCTTCATTTCGTTAGGTTTCACTCTCAACGTAGCCACAGGGCCATGAAACTGTCTTCAAGGACGCTTCATCATTTTCCTTTTGGGGATTTCCTCATGCTGTGTCTAGGATCCCCGATACCCTGTGTTATGAAATTGCCCTATCCAAACCAACGACTTGATCTTCCCTTAGCATTGGCGACCATGATTTCTTCCTTATCCAGCTCTTAGCCGTCTATGGTCTGAACATGGGCCTATCTTTTCCTTTTGGCCCTACTTTCCATCGATAGTGGGTTGTGACCTTACGCTAAAACCAAAGGTGCTCCATGGATTTCGGGTATTAGTGATGGGAGGGAGTAAACTCCTCACCCTTGATAATCCCGATTGTCGAAATTGCGAAGGGGGCTACATCGTGCTGGTGCCTTGCTTACCCCTCACTCATATAATCACCGGCTAGGATCGTGGGCCTATCCTCAAGGGCTTTTGCATCTCACGTTTCGGGGTTTCGAAATGCAGTGGAGGAGCAACCCTTTGTCCTTTGAAGTCCCGATAGCTGAAATAGCGACCGGGCTTAATCGCGCGCCACATGCCCCTTGGTTGAATGGCCTGGATCAATATTTAGACGTGGGACCCCTTCTAGCCTGGACCCTCCGTCGCGTGTCTTCTAAGATCGGACGACTGAGATCGCTCTCATTGAACGACCCTGATCCTTTCGGGGTTTCGCGCATTGGGGATACATGATGTATCCTGTCTTCATTCTCTTTGTTATCACTCCAAGGAACCCTCTGTGGTTGCAGACCAGAGGTGCTTGGTAACTTAATAGATGAATTGTTTTCAGTAGGTGGATCAATGGGATACTAAGATAGCACAATGGAGAGATTAC
>JASDQU010384591.1:0-11098 GCA_032191745.1 Picea mariana | reverse complement strand
CTCATTTCAAGATGATTCTAGAACCCTATCTTGTATAGGTTATATCTCCAAAATTATAAGGCCTCGGGAGATGAATTTTGAACCCAACGTACCTTGATCTTTCTGATAAATATTCTCCAAGCCGTTTCTTCTGAAACATTGTAGAAAAAAAGTTATAGCAAAAATTCCAAGGTGTCTCAGATGTAGCAACGAAACCCCAAGACCTTGAGCTCTGATACCATATGTTAAGAATCAAATACCAATATAGCATAGAAAAACCTCAGAAAAAGTACTCAACGCCTTGAAAAAGAGATAATTTTAGATAATAAGCCTCTTCGAGGGGGAAACCTCCTTTTACCCCACTTAAATGTTCAAGTACAAGATGATTCAAAATGAAAATGTCTCTTTGGTATATATAGGAGACTAGGAGGTATAATTACAACTAATGGCCTAAAGCCGACATAAATAAAATAACATTACTAATATAATATGCCCCAATTAAGGGGTAATGAGCCAATATTAGGGCTTAACATCTGTTGATTTGAGTCTGCCTGAGTGTTTGTATATTCATCTGACTCATAGTCTTCTTTTTCTAATTCTTGGACCTGTTCATCTTCATCTTCAACTATATCCTTTATGGTTGATTCAATATTGCTCACCTCTCTTACTTGGATTCCTTCATCAACTTTTATGTCAATACAATCAACCAATTTATGCAGCCTCTTATTATATCATCTGTATCCTTTGTTGTTTGCAACATACCCTAAGAAGACACCTTCATCAGCCCTGTCATCATACTTACCAAGGTTTTCATTATTTTTCTTTATGTAGCAGTTACTCCAAAAGACTTTGAAGTGTATGATTGAAGCAGGTCTTCCATACCACAGTTCATAAGGTGTCTTGTCACTGTGTGGTCTGAGGTGAGCTTTGTTAAGAATATGGATTGTTGTGTGTATTGCTTCTACCCAGTAGGTTTGACCAATGTTCTTCACATTCATCATTGACCTGGCCATTTGCTGAACTGTTCTGTTTTGCCTCTCAACTACTCCATTTTGTTGTGGAGTTCCTGGGATTGTGTATTCTCTTTTGATCCCATGTTTATCAAAAAATTCCTTGAAATTAATTGACATAAATTATCCTCCTATGTCTGATCTTACAACCTTTAATCTGTTGCATGTTTGATTCTCAGTTAAAGCCTTAAATATTTTAAATTTATCAAATGCTTCAGCTTTTTCTTTGAGAAAAGAAACCCATGTGATTTTGGAGTAATCATCAATGATCAGCATGAAGTAGTTTTCCTTCCCTGTGCCTTATTGTCTTGATGGTTTACATAAATCCATATGAACTAATTGGAGTGGTTTCTCTGTTGAAGTAGAGCTCTTGGATTTAAACTGTGTCTTGGTTAGCTTTCCTACTTGGCAGGGTTTACACACAGAATCTTGTGGCTTTGATATTCTTGGAAGATCTTTTACTACCTCAAGATTTTTGAGCTTGATTAAGTGGTCAAAGTTTATATTTCCAAGTCTCCTATTACATAACCAACTTTCATCATGTTTTCTTAGATGACACTCTTCTCTATCTTATTGCAGCACATATACATTATTATCTGTCCTTATGCCTTTAGCCACCACTTGTCTTGAGTTTATAGACTTTATCTTACAATCTTTGGAAGTGAACACCACTTCGCATCCTTTGTCACAAATTTGACTTACACTGAACAAATTATGATTTAGCCCATCTACAAGAAGAACATCCTAGGATTTTCCTTTACCATTACTCAAACTCACCATCCCTTTACCCTTGATTTTACCTAGTTCATCATTTCCAAAGGTCACATTTCCTATTTTTCTTTTACTAATAGACAGAAACATATCCTTGTCTCTAATCATGTTCTTGGAACATCCACTGCCTATATACCAGGGGTCTTTTTGTTTTTGATCTAAAAGTACTAGACTACATTTTTCACTATCTTTCTTTTTCCAAGTGCTGGCATTCGTGGCTAAGGGTTTTATCCCTGGATCTGCTTTGTAATTCTTCAGATCGTAGTTTGCAATTTTGTGCCCAAAGTTATGACAGTTATAGCATTCGAGCTCATTGTTCAATAGGTCAAAGTGATTGGTGCAACTTTGTCTACTCATTGGATGTTTAGTTCTATGTTACAAAGATTGTTTATTTCTTGATCTCCTTAGTTGGATGTCTCTAAACTTAATTTGACAATTTGCAATCTTATGACCAAAATTAGAGCAGTAAAAATAGTACCCATGGAAGAAATTTTGTTACCTAAAGGATGGCCTTCTTATTGGCATTTTTTTATCCATCTCCTGATATCTTTGTTTTTTATCAGGGATCATCTTGTCTTTATTATTTTTTGGTCGCGGAGTACTCACATGGTTTGATTGTTTGCTGACTTGGAACATGATCATCTTTACTGGCTCTTTACTTTCTGGTTGTTTGTTGCTTGAACCACCTACCTAGCCTAAACTAGTCTTCAACAAAGGAGATCTTTGTTTGCTCAAAATATCATTTCGTTATGCTGAGGCTTTAATGCTTGGAAGATTTTGGAGATATAATGCCTCAAACTTCTCCGTCTCTTTCCTGGTTTTTACTACCTCTTCTTCAAAGGCTTCACATCTTGCCTTTTTCTTTGATAATTTTTGTTTCAGAATGTCCTCTATTTTCTTTGCCTCTTCTAATTCCACTTTTAGAAGGGCAAAGTATTCATCGGGTTTTTTACTGTCTTTCTCGAACTGTATCAGCCATTTTTTTTGCTTTTTATTCTTAAATCTCAGTCTAGAAATTTCTTCTAGGGCACTGATCAATTATCCTTCCAAGTCAACTACAGCTTCTTCATCATTTTCATCACTTCCCATGCTTTCATTATCATAATCCTCTTTGGCCATAAGCATAAATTCATTAATCGTATCTTCACAAGAGGAATCACTATATGTGTCTTCTGAGGAGTCATCATTGTTTACACATAAACTTTTTCTTTTACCAAATCTCTTGGATTTGTACTTCTCTTCACCTTCAGAGTTTTGGTCCTTCTTCTTGTGTGGACACTTATATGCAAAGTGACCTATATTTCCAAAGTTAAAACATTTGAAGGGCAACTTGCCTTGGTACTTACCTAATCCTTTCTTTAGTCTTCTCACAAATTTTGCTTCAATTTCATTAGGCTCATAATCCTCATTATTATCTTCTTTAAATGATGCTTCTCTAGAGGTGGGTTTATCCTTACTGATCCTCATTTCATAAGCAGTTAGAGTTCCTAGAAGTTGATCAATAGACAAAGAATTAAGATCATTCAGTTCTTCTATTACAAAAAATTTTGGATTAAATCTATGTTTTGCTACTTATATGTCTAATATAATTCAATCATTAATTATCAATCTGGGATTCATAATCAACAGAGTTACAAGACACCAGTAAGAAAGGTAATTTCTAATGTCACGAGTATAGAATCAAACTAGATTATGTATGCTGGAAACAAATCAAAATAGCAAACTACAATGCACTTTGGTTGTCTTTCATAGAGAGGCTATCTATTCCATTATGGCACGTGCAAGTATGAGATGGAATTGGTTTGATAGATCAACTCTGATGTCTGACCCAGAAAACTAACTATGCAATCCACACTTTCTGAAAGGAAATCACACATCAATTAGCATAGCATGGGTAGTTCAATAGTCAATATGTTGGTTCTTCTGTGGTTCACAATGAACTTCGCTAGTTCTTATCCAAGTAGTTTTGACTATTACTGCCAACATCTATGATCACTCAAGAAAATCAAATTCATAAGAACAGAAACATGGCATATGCAAAAACAGAGCAATTAAAGATCTCTAAGTAATTATAGAATGGAAATCTTAATCTAAGCTGTACTGTTATCATCTAACAGAGTTAAAGATTTAGCTGATTCAATGTTTATACTAATGAAAACAAATACTAATGCTAATCTACAAAGAGGATGACCTTTGTTGGGCGGTGGGCTCTTGCTGCTTCAACAGGTCAGCTACTTAAGTCTACAAGAATCTTGCTTTTAACACACACATTACTCTCACTCACACTTCAAAACATAAAATCAAAACTCTCTTTAACAACTCAACTCATTCTTAATCATAGAAAATCAAAATATGGAGATAAAATGACATTCCATTAATCTTCACTCAGGATATGTTTTGTACTATCATACGCTGCTTTACATATTGGTGATATGCTAACTCTCCTACCCTTCTACCATCCTTGCCACGGCTATTTAATAGTCTGAATCGTGAAACACAAGGAGGCGAAGTGATTTGCAAATCAATCAGTTGTTAAGTTTAATCATTTGGTTACATCTTTAGCTTCATCCTCATGACACGAAGTGCATGAGGATGAGGCAATCAACAAACTATTCTTATCATAGAAAATAGATGTCCAACAATTGACTTAGGCGAGATATGGCACTTAACTTAGTGCATTAGGCTCTTCCATATTAGTATCGGATCGTAATAGGTAGATGGTACTGGATCATGATAGAGCGTAAAAGGTGGTACCGGATCATGACAGAGCATGGTCGTTGGTACCGGATCATAACAGTGTGTGTTGTTGGTACCAGATCGCCACATGTAAGATTTAGTACCGGATGCATTTTGTATCAGATTCGGACAGCAGCAGTCTTGGTGCTCAGGTACCAGATAGTTGAGCTGGTACAGGAACGCTAGACATCTAGAGGTCAAGGATTCACATATGGAAAATCGAGCATTAGTACATGAAATATGTAATTCCTTAACTCAATAAACCATAAAATGCATGAATTAACCATACTTTACCTTATGACCTTATTATTGGCAATTGGTAGCATTCTTGTCATTCACTCAAGATTTAGGTAGGCCAGAAAGGTATAGGTGAAGAGTATAATAGGGTAATGGGAATGTCAATTTCGGGTCTCAACAATCTATTTGGTAGAGATCTTAAAATATTCTGAACTAAAAATAAGTCTTCAATATTCTCACCAAGACCCTTCATGGAATTCACAAGCTCCTCAACTCTTAATTTTTTTTTATTAACGGTTTCATCCTCATTCATCTTTAGTTGTTCAAACTGTAATCTGTAGGTTTGAAGCCTAGCATCCTTTACCTTCTCATTACCTTCATATTTGTTAATGAGTTTGTCCCACATTTCTTTGGCAGATTATAAGTGCATAACTTTTACAAATTTTTCTTCTGCAAGCCCACTCAGAATAACATTCATAGCCTTAGCATTGAAGTTGAATTCTAGCTTGTCATCCTTATTATCTAGTACAACTGGCTTTACATAACCAGTCTCTACCACATCCCAGACATCTGCACCTAAATTCATTATGTAGGTTCTCATCCTAACTTTCCAGAAGCCAAAGTTTGTTCCATTGAACAAGGGGGGCTTATTGGTTGAATTTCCTTCATGACTTGTCATGTTTAATCTTGTTGATATAACTTTAAATAAAATGAACTAGCTCTGATACCAATTATTGGACAACTAAGAGGGGGGGGTGAATCAGTTGTTACTGTGCTTAAAAAATTATGCCCATTTCAAACTCTTTACATAACACTCAATGATGATCACAATAATGCAGGGAAGTAAGCAATAAAATATTCAAAATCAATCACACACATGAAATATACAGAGACAGATATTTTCTGAGGAAACCCATAAAGGGAAAAACCTCTTATTCTTGATATGATAAGTAATTTTTATTTCCTATACATTATCATTCTTAGGAGCACAAACTCATTTTGAGGCTACCACCTCTGTTTTACAAGCAACAACTTGTTGAGAGCACCAACTCCTAGAGTGTTGCAGCACCAACTGGATGGAAGCACCAACTTCCAGTTACACAAGCACCAACTTGTATAACAGAGAACAATAGTTCTCCCTTGCACCACCCTACCACCCTGGTTTTTTTGGCTGCAACCAGATGGAAGCTACAACTCCCTATGTTCAAGCACCCACTTGAAATTCTGAGGACAACCGTCCTCCCTAGCACCACCCTACCACCCTAATTATAAAAAAATCGTTACTGAAACTTATCACAGTGATACAATGTTTGTCAAAGGGCTTACCAGTCTCATCATTGTTCTACTATATTGCTCTTCTCTGCCTGTATCAGTGTCTTCTTGCTCACATCTTCTTGAGCTTCCAGATCTTCTACTCTGTCTTTGCATGCGCACCTCGACTTTTTCTTCCTCTCTCAGATATGCATTTATGTTCTATGTCTTTCTTCTGCGCATTATGATATGTGTATTATTTCCATTCTATGCGCTATGCCTCTTTTGTGCATTTCAGCTACTACACACAACATGCCTATGCCCACATGAATAACTCTCAACATAAGCAACCATGTCTTCTATGTTTTGCATATATTTATCATGCCAATTCCTCTGCCAGATCATACACCTAACTCTTCGTTCTCTTTGGCGATCATGCTGAGTCTATTCTTCATCAGTGGCCATTATCCTGAGATTCTTTGGCTTCTCTGGCAATTAGAGTCTTCGACGCTTTTCCATTTGTCAATTGTCTCTATGATGAGTCTTCATCCTACTGGTAGTTACCTCGAGACTCTTCAGTTCCTCTGGTGATCACCCTGAAGCTCTTCAAATTCTCTAGCGGTTATTCTTAGTGTGTTCATCATTAGTGGGAATTATCTTGAGATTCCTTGGCTTCTCTGGCAGTCAAAACTCTTCATCTTCTCTGTTAGTTACAATAAGTCGTCTTTGGCTTCTTTGGCTTATAATCCCCTTCCTTCACGTGACCAATAGAAGTGACCCAATCACCTATTCAAAAGGCGCTTACTGATCTTGGTCTAGTGAGCGCTAGCTCTTTTTCACAATATGAAATTGGGCTATGAACTTCATGTGACCACACGATTGCGGGCACATCCATAGGTGGTTTGAGGGAAACCCACTTTTCGCCCCGCAATTCACTATGAGCCTCCATGCATCCTTTCTTCAAAACCGTGGTTTCGATTGCAGCCCGCTCATGAAAAATTAAGACCAGAGCATGTTCTGGCCCCGCAATGCGATGGGACCATCAATATTACAATCTTGACGGTGATCCTGAAATGGACAGATCAGATCAGATGGTTTATTTAACGTAAATAAATCAATGGTTAGATTTGATCCTTACACTCATTCTTTCATTGTCCAATCCGACGGGTAGGAATTAATCAAACATTGAGATGGATGGCTTTCAAAGCTTCTCCCTTTGGAATTTCAACTTCTCAAACTTACAATATCCTTCCACTGTACTATGATCAATGGTTGAGAATACACCCGAAGTGATCTTTCAGATCGGATGACTCATGTTCTTGTTGACGTGGTCTGCCACATGTCCTCGCTGAGGTGGTATGCTGACGTGGGTGAGACATATAGGAAGTGTAGTGGAATGTGGAGGCAGAGCACGGTAGTGGAGTGTGACGTGTAGTGGGTAGTGGAGTGTGACGTTAGAGCATGGAGGTGGTATGTATGAGTGGTTTGGTGGTTTACTCAGAGGGGGGGTCAGGCGTTAAGTGGTAATGAGTGAGGGGGTCCAAGTTGACAGAATGGTGACACATATGAGGGTCCCACAAGGAAAATACTACCAACTTGGACCCCTCCCCACAATTAAAGGTAGAAATCTCGGGGGGGGGGTCTGATATGCCCTGTCGACCGTAGATATGAGTCCCCGGTTCTTGGCCGCTGAGATTAGCACGCCCTTTACCCAAATTATCATGTCCTTCCACTTTAGAATGATATGACGACTACGATATTCTTCGGATGATTCGACAGTCAAGAAAGTATTTCGGCTCTTCGGGTCTCCAGACTTCGAATATTTCAAATCTCAAACTGACATCTTGAAGTGAGATTTTTTCCAGAGATTAACCTCCTCACATATTTATACCCGAAATGAATGATGTTTGTTGGATCATGATCTTATATCAACGAAATGATCTATCTGTGATGTATCTCTTTTAGCTTATCTTGTCCTTCCACTTAGAATCATCCAACGACTGACGAAAATTCACATTTGATCCGACGTCTAACGAGTATTCGGATAATCAAATTCTCAACTATTTAGCCCTGTTTAACATACCCTTCAATTAATTTGATCCGATGGTAGACAGATATTCAGGTGATCATGATCTCAGATCTTATCCCTTGCTTATTATGTCCTTCCACTAATTCAATACGACAGTCATCGCATTTTCTCCAAATCCGATGGTCCACATTCATTTCATATTTT
Source organism: Picea mariana (assembly GCA_032191745.1). Classification (NCBI taxonomy): domain Eukaryota; kingdom Viridiplantae; phylum Streptophyta; class Pinopsida; order Pinales; family Pinaceae; genus Picea; species Picea mariana. Next base: position 2,881 of record JASDQU010384591.1, on the reverse strand, counting down.
GGGCTTCGGGTAATTCAAATTTCACGTTGCCAGTTCTTCCGAAGTGAGATTCCCCGAACAGTAACCTCCTCGAAAATCCACTAGATCTAACGGGTGTTGGTCCTTTGTGCTTAGATCCAACGAATGGGATCTATTCCTCTCTTGCGCACTCGTTCCTCCTGTCTAGACTCTGATCTAACGGTCCAAATTCTTCACAGTGTTCGATCCAATGGCCACTGCCGCTCCTCCTCCTGAGCTTCTGATCTCTTTGACTAAGAAGGTTTTCTAAGTGTTCATGGGTCTTGAACTTTTCTCCTCCTGTGAGTCTGTCTCTTGGAACTCGTCTGCACTTTTGGAAACTGCTAACTTTTCTGAGATTTCTCGTCTCTACATACTGTTCACTTCTTCTCATGAGCTTATGTTTTTCATGTTTTCCATTGAAGTTGTTGTTCTTGCCATCAATGACAAGTACACGATTTCCTGTAAAACATGCAAACATGTGTTTATTGGTGAAACCTCCATGGAGGCACCAATAGACATTGAATAGGTCAAAAACCACTTGGTGAGGCCTAGTCCTAGAATAAATGAAATTTTAAAAGAGAGAGTGAGAGATAGGGGAAAATAAGGAAAGAAAAATGAGAAAAATGAGAAAACAAAAGAAAAAAAAAAAAAAACATATTTGAAACGACCATCAATAAGTGTAATCAATCAAACTCTCCAAACTAAAGAATATGCACAAGAAACAATCCTACTATAAAGGTATTTGTCAAAGCAGAGCAGTAGGGACCAGTCGACATAATAATCAGAAATACCAAAGAAATAATCACACTTATATGGACAAGATTTTCGTCAATTATTGTATGAGCGAGTGAGGAAGCACTCCAGTGAGTGAGACTTAGAAAAATCGGGTGAGTGGGGAATTCAAAAATCATGAGAGAAAGTTAGAAAAAATGATAAAGTCGATAAAATCGACCATTATAAGAGAATTGACCGCACATTGGGACTGATCATGATAAAACAATCGATTATGCAAAAATAAGCCCAGAAAAATTCAACTAGAAGAGAAAAATTGATTGGGTCAGTCGACTCAACAAAGAAAATTGAAATGACCAATGGAATTGACTAAACCAAAGGGAAGAAACCAACTAATTCAACATGATCGACTAGTGCATGCATCTGACTCAATCGATATCCAACCAAACCCAATCGACCACTACACATCCGTCGATCCCACATGATTCCCATATGAAACAATATTAATTTCTGCAATAAATATCCTAGCACATCGAAATGACTCTCTCATGCATGAATTTAACACACCTCACCATGAAAAAGATATAAATAGGGATGCGCTTGGTGACCAAAACACTTTTCTTTTTTCTCCCAAGCGACTAAGCAGCTAGTATGATGAACAAGACCAAGATATCTTGACTATGGTTCTTGCAACTATTTAGCAATCAATTGACCATATCAATAGTCCAACCATGTTGAATATGAGGGGACAAATCAGGATGAGTGAAACCCTAGTGGAGCCAAGAACACAATTTATCTAAATTAGGTTAATTTTTAAACATTTAAGTAGTGTCGGAAATTTTAAAAAATGAAATTGCATGTGAATACATACCTAGAATCGACGACATTGGGAGAGTCTGGACACCACAACATCAAATCCTAGGGATTCAATTTTCTCAATGACTCTTCAAATGCACATCGTCATTGGTCTATTTGGGAAATAGATTAACCGCTACCTTTCTAAAGATATTTACACATTAGCATGCATGTGTTTCTAGAGCACATGCATGTCCTTAAGAACACGTGTACATTCCTATCGAGGAGCCAAGTTGGAATCATCAATGGAGGTTTGGGGTTTGTCAAGCTAGTTGTTGGCAAATGTTTACCAAGTAGCGTATGATTGTCATTGATGGCAAGTACAACAGTGGAAATGGCAGGATAAGAAGGATAATATCCCTTGGGGATTCGGACGTGAAAGCTCAATAGGAACAACATTGAGGAAAACATGCGCAACAAAGCTCAAGATACAAGAGTTTGCAGAGGAGAAGGAAGAAAGAGATCCACAGCCGTTGGATCCCATCCAAAATTCCCGACAGCATGAGGGCCATCAGATCTGAATATTGACAAGAAGAGCGCGCTAAAGAGGAGGATAGGTCTCAGCCATTAGATCCAAGCACAGGACCCGACCACCGTCAGATTAAGGTTGAATCTGAACCGTTGATTCCAGTCAATGGAGAGGCATCGGGGATCGGGACTTTGAAATCACAAAGTCACTTGACATCAGGAATGCCGATTGCGCGATGTGTGAAATCCCGACATAATCGGGACCGTCCATTTGGAAGGACGCGTGGTAGCGAACAGGCGCCACCGAGAGAAGCTCGACAGGAGGCTTCATCGGAGAATCGAGAATCGGAGTTTCACGAGTCTCGTGAACAATTGCATCAGACATCGTGAAATCGTGATACGTGATTTCCTGATAAGGCATATAGCATGTGGGCCACCCAAGAGTCAGTGGAGGACAGGTGGCAGGTCAAAGGCTGGGAGCCGTCGAAGGACCAGCGTATCGGGAATCGACAAATCGGTATTCCCATGGATGAAGGATCGAGGAAATCCCTAGAGGAAACTCTGACGCGGAATCTGAACCATCCATTCGGTGGGACGCATGTCAGGAGTACGGAGGAAGTCGGGGATCGACATATCGCGGGTCAAAGGGGCGTATGCACATTGACATCGTAAACCCCGAAACCCCGACGAGAGGTATGGTGGCGGTCACGTGATAGCAGGTCACATGGACCATTGTGTAGCCAGAAGGGGCTAAAATCTCGAGAAAGGAGCACATCGGGGATCGGAGAATCGGGGGTTTTGAGTACATGTGCATCTCGACACTGAA